>JAQFZQ010001931.1:0-16396 GCA_034696005.1 Glomeris marginata
TCGTGCGCACCTCACTGCGCATGCTCAGAAAATTCAAAAACAACGAAACTTCTTTAGCTCATAACTTTCTTTTCACTATATATACTGAGAAACGGATTTCACCGCTGACATTAGTGATATTAACTACATTTGATTGTGATATCAAAAGGGTAGCATGCAAAACCTTGTCAGTTCACCTTTAAATCAAATGACATATATGTCATCACAGATCTATGTGCAGCGTGCATTTAGCCGTAATACTGCACATCTGTCACATAGCTGCCTTTGAACTCACATTGATACGATGCTGCTGTCAAGTTGAAACAAATTATTTATAGTGTATTACTTACGATGTCACACCAGATAACAATTTCAACTTGGACCAATAATTAATTCTTCTATCACCCATAACATGCTTTTATCAATCGAACATCAGTTTTAGTGGGTGTCATAATACGTAGAAACAAAATTTGATCCACACTATCTCCACGACAGTATATCAGCTATCGTGTTATCTATAACGGTTGAATTTCAACACAATTGATTTTTTTCAGCTATTGCAATCAATTAGTAATATAGAACCAAGGACTTGATGGAACATTAATTATATTTCCCTAAAATGTTATTACGTAGAGACGCGGCACGTGTTTCGGTTTGTCGTTAGAGTTCTTCACGTGTCAGAACAAATTTCATAATGATAAATTCTCAAAAATTAACTCATTATTACACTCTATTAACTTAGAGGTCACAAAATACTATTACTTTGTTCAAATGAAACCTGTGGTGCAAAAAAAAAACGGTTTCTGATGAACAAACGTTTTATGAATTACGTATTGTCTGCCGACAGTGTGCCATGCCGGTGCGGGTGATGAAGCTTGTTGGGGTGACAACAATCATCTTGACAAATGCTGCTGGGGGAATAAACGATGACTATCAAGTGGGTGATGTGATGATAATCAAGGACCACATTAACTTTCAAGTATTCGCCGGCGATGGCCCGCTTCGCGGTCACAACGACAACAGATGGGGAACTCGCTTCCCATCCATGAGCAACCTTTACAGCACTAAGCTGCGCAGCATTGCTAAGATACTATCTAACAAGTTGGGTATGAATGGCTACACTCGTGAAGGTGTCTACGCAATGTATGGTGGGCCGTCTTACGAGACGGTCGCGGAGTTGAGATTTCTCAGACTTATCGGCTCAGATGCCGTTGGTATGAGTACTGTACATGAAGCCCTAACAGCAAAGCATTGTGGTCTAAATGTCTTTGCATTGTCCCTAATCACTAACAAATGTGTTATGGAGTATGATACCGGTATAGAGACAAACCATGAAGAAGTCCTGAAAACAGGTGAACGACGCAAGGATGACCTTATAAGGTTTGTTTCTGCATTGGTGGTGGAATTTGTGAAAGAGTCTTAAGAAACAAACTTTAATAAAGGTTAGAATTTACATTTAGTCTATGAGATGCACATGTGGAAACAAATTAGTCGAATAAAAATGCAATGTCATTATCGCCATTGTTCCGACGCTAACATTGGAATTGTTATCTTTTGCAATGCCAAGAAATAAATAGTTGCACACCCTAATCAATTGTGAACCTGGTAATCTATAACCTCAACAGAATTTACTTTAATACAACATGTAAAAGTATTACACAAAGGAATTCGGTGAAACTATTCGATAGCGTCGGTTTCACATATGGCCTTAAATACGGCATCTTCATAATGTTCGCCATTACCACATTCTACATCTATCCAATCATGACTGTCAGGTCTCAAATAAACACAATCTTCATTATCATCTGCATCATCAGGCTGCCCATTCTGCCACGCATCGTACGTCAACTCATTCCCGGATGTCATCCATCGAAATGTTCCTTCCGCTAGTATATCGGTTGCTCCAATCCACCATGCATTTTCCTTACCAGGATCTTTGTTCAAGATACAACACAAAGATACATAAAGAATTTTATATTTCAAAAATATTATATCCTTGCGACACGCCAAATACATCTGTTATGCGAGGCACGCGTTACAAGGCTTGATGTTAAGACTCTTTGTCTAGCAAAGCAGAAATTTTTCCAAGTAATGAACAGACTTGGGTAATAACTAGCTGCTTTCAAGACAAAAGAAAAACTACATGTCTGATAAAAGTGCATCGACAAATGCTCAATTTATCGCGTCACAGCTAGGTACAGCTAGTCCAACTTACCGACAACTGCATCTAGGTATACCCCAATGTTGTTTTGTTCTTGAGCACTCTCTATTTCAACTAAATATCCGTTCAATTCCAGTTCACATATGAAATATGCCTGTTGCCATGTCAGCTGATCTTGCGTAGTGAAACGGTAACACCCGGTTCCAAGATCAGTGTAAGCGGCAGGACATACCGCAGAAACGTACCTCCCAAACACTAAAAACCATGCATTTGCAACAGGATCATGTTAAGGAAGCCAAAGGCCAATTAAAGAAAGTATTAGAGCTAAGTTTATGATCATACCCAAAAAGACCGCAACGAATAAGGCCTTCTCAAGTTGCATTGTTACGTTTGGTGTCAGCGGGTAACTAGTAATTTTTTCCAAATGGGAATGACTTTTATAAGAGTTAGATTAGTAGTGATAATCGACAAGTTCTTGGAAAGTAGCTGTTTTCCCCCTTACATAACCAATACGATGGTATCAGTACCGCGAAGGCCATAGAGATACGACACAGTCACATAATCAAATTCTTATCATTAAAGTAAATGTCCTTCTGGATGAGAATTTGATGCAGACATTGCATGCCTACCTACTGTAGTCTCCAGTATTTGACAGCATGTCTTATCTTTAATGTAGTTTAAAGAATTTACAGTGAAGTGATATCTTATCGCATAGTGATTTGTGAAGTAAATAATTCTTAAAATACTGAAATTTCAGAAACTACAAATTAGGTAATGGACTGATAAAGATATTTATGAACAGTGTTTAAAATGACATTCAATTTTACATTTATAGCAACATATTTCACAGCATTTTTAAAATGTAGGGCCTATATCTGTAAAACTTTTCCAAAAACTGTGATATATCTTTCATTCACCTTCAGTTTCAATGCAAATCTATATCTTGCTCACCATACAAAAGTGAATCCAGCATGGCCGACATCGGCATGTCAATAGTTTTTCTGGGCGGGGTCAAGTGGGTGGAGTGTGGGTAAAAAATATTTATAGTAATTTCATTTATACTATTAACAAACTTCATATATTTGCAATATTTATATACAGTATACACGGTGAAAATGTGATACTGATCAGTATTCATACGGTGTGGAAAGGGGTAAGAGTGTAAGGGGTGCACTTGAGAAACGCATAGTTTAACAGTGCATGCGATTGTTTGCTCCAAGCACACTCCCTTCCTTTGCACTAATTTCGGACTGTGAAACATTCCCCTAGATGGCAATGCCATGAGAGGGCAAAAACACGTGACCCTCGTTATTTAACGGGCTTCAAACCTTCCACGCGCTCTAAGGATAACTTGGGAAGCGAGGAAGCTTCGTGAACATGTCAACATCAGAGGGTATAAAAGGCAGTGTGTAACAATGCTCATTGCTCAGTAAATCGACCTCAATCCCTCGGCGGGCACACATGTCGTAAACGAGAGGTAAACTCAGCCGAGACCAAGACAGTGGCGACACAGGGCCACTAGTACGGTCCTAGCACGTGGAATGCGTGCCCCAGCATTAACCAGTTAGTCCAGAGCCCGAAGTGGAAGCGTGTGTGACACTCACTCAACTCATTTATTCCATCTCCAAACTCGTGGTTACCACAAGTGAGACGAAGTGCAAGGTCCGCCTTCAAAGGCGAGAAACTAACCTTACAAGAGTAGCTGTGAAATTGGTTATCAATGTATGTCCGGATTTCCTCCATTAACAGTCTATGGGCTGACGAAAACTGCACACGTGCCCTTATTGGTAGGTAACCCAGGGCATTGCTGAGTAGCCTACTGTATACTCTGCACTGTGGCCATTGATCTGACATTTGTTTACCAACAGATGAAATGAAGTACTGCTATAGGTAGTACGTATAGATGGTTATCATATGACATGTACATGTGACACTACAAGAGTTGCTCGAAGCTGTGACCTGCACCAACATCAATCAATGCATGCAAGGCATCAGCAAAGCATGTTTATATAGATTCTGTCTATCAACCACCGCATCACCATTGCCCAATATATCACAGTTCAAAAGATATTAGTAATGCTTCCAGACTTTCTGTTCACCCTGTATAGAGGATGACATGCAATTTATTCATATTTTGGAAAATCGATTAAAGAAAAAAAAACATAATTATAAATGTTATTGCAGAAGAAAAATACATTCTCCATTAAATTTCAATTGCTTTGCAACAGTTTGGTTTTCGTGAAATTCTCAACACTGAAAAACAATTTCAAAAGTGATCTTTTATTATTGATTCCACATGAATACAGTCATATGCGGCATCTTTACAGATCACTATCAAACCATACATTCCACACTTTTTCTTGGGAATTCAACACCAAGATTATCTAAAAACTTTATTAGCTTGTCCGATGGACACGATCCACTTGCAGCTTGCGCAACGTAGATCTGAGCTATTGTTAAAAATATGACAAACTCTCAGATTTGGTAAAGTATTTAAATATAGAATGTTTTTATCATATAACTCCCTTTACCACAGGCTTGATTAGAACTCAGAAGATCCTGCTGAACCAAACACTTTCTGAAGACCAATGCAACGCCCGGCTCCAAATAAAGATAACAAACTTCATAAGTGTCCCCTGCTTGTTGTATCTTTAATATTTTAATCTGGCCAGTGTGTGGGTCTGCAAATATTACATAAAATACTAGAAAATCTACCAGCTACTCATCAACTTATTCAGAAGATCACTAGCCTGGGTCTCCTTCAGATGATGATATTGCCGTTATGGATGTGTTGCAACTATATTAACATATTGTTTTAGTATGAAACAGCTAACAGACGATAATGAAAATTTTACTTTTACCCTGGACCATATTGAATTTGATACACTCCGTTCGCTTTATTGTCATTGCAGTTTGAAGATGCTTCCATGTTGAAAGTGTAGTTGCATGTACCGTTGAAAAACGATTGCGCAATATTAAACTTGTATGGCTTCACACCTGCACTTAGAACCTGTAAGCACAAAGTGCTTGTTAATTTGTAGATACAGTGTCTTAAAAATACAGGAATCATAAGAAAATTACTAACAAATGGCAAAAACAAAGCTTTCGTTAAAAGCGAACGCAAGCAATTTGTCTACCGTGATAGTCTATATGATTCCAGATTAGTAGGACACAATGAATTGGGTAAATGTATTCATTTTCCCTGAATATTAATAAAATGAACTAGTATTACCGAATTTACATCACTGATGTTCACTAACAGACAATTGCTATTGTCGCAAACATCACGATGAACTGGAAGACAGAGGTCTTGTCGAGTACAGTTCCTTATATCACATAAGGATTGTTCAATGAAGACTAGCAGTAGTATGAACAGTAGGCTTGACATTTTCAACACAGTAAAAGTGACAGTACTAACTATAGCAGCCTTTTATATGTTGGATCGGTGCAATTAACAATGACGGCATTCCAAAAAGCGCTTCACGACAAACTATTTCAACACATGTTTCGGTTGAGTTTATCAATACATGAGAAGTGCAGGTCTCATTTTTGTATGTAATAAACCTGTTGCCGAAATGTAATAAAAACAATATATGGCTGGCAGAAAACACACGGCACATGTGTCGCGTGGTTCCTGCGTGCATCATAAAACGCACAAATGTCTTCATACATTTTATTAAACCGAAAATAGAATGACTAGTCACTATTGCTGTTCTATGATTAGTATAAATATATCACTAAGCTACTTCAAACTTCTTTCAAGTTTGACTAGAGCTGAAAAAATTAAACTGAAATGGAAGAAAACCGGTTACCGTTGAAAAACCGAAACTTTCTCAAAGTTAATCCAGATTATCATCTAAAATCCATTATTAGAAACTGAATCCTTACTGAAAATTGCTACAATACCGAGTCCTACTCCAGGACTACCTTGAGCAGTTGAAGCATAGTGAATGGCACGTGAAGGGTTGGGAGCTTCGAGCGTAAAACATGAATTGATGCGCAAGAGATACTTTTCTGGGAACTACCTTTTAGGTGTGTGATTATCACCATATAAAATAATGGGAATTTTGTTTGGAGAAGTCAAACCTAAGGTTTGTCAACTTTGCAAAATATAACCTACCTAATTATTTCATTGATCAAATACACCAGTACAAGCAAGATCTGAGCTAAACGTAAACTGAACCAAAAATGCATTGTTTTTTAAAGTGAAAGGAAGACATCTGAAGATATGAATATCAGTTCAGTCCACATTAAACGAAACAAATAGCGTTGCAGTTGAAAGGGTAACTGAAATTATTATATCATTTCAGTGGAATGGCAAATCGGTCCATCCCTAGCGACAAGGTGGTTTCTGGTCAAATTAAAATCCAATTATATTTAAATTATGAAAATCATGTATAATTGCAGACAAGTGTAACTAATAGTAAAAGGAACAACTATCTAAAAAATACATTTGGATTTTTCGTTAACTTCTACAAACATTATCTAATACGTTGAAAATCACCAAAACGTTATTTCAAACAAGCCATTCAGCATATTTAGTGATAGGATAATTTAAATTATACTTTATTATCCTATTGAAGTTAAGAAATGGTACTGTAAAATATAAAATATATTTACCAAACAAATATATTAAAAGAGATTAATATTTAAAATAAAGTGAGATTTTCTATCCGTGGAGTTCCGCGCGAGTAATTGTCTCATAATAGTAAAGTGCATTTATCTAGTACTAGTAGTGATCAAATGGTGTAGAAGTGTGTTGTATTCATTGAATTTTATAATCACAAATTCATTTCTAAAATCACATGATGGCAATAACATTTTCGGAAACATGGATGATGTTTACAATTTGTGGGGTTGGACTACTTATGGCTACTTCTCTAGTGATTATGGAGTTTTTAGCCAAAAATTAAAGGACTACCAACATAATACACTACTTCCACAATGAAAAAGTAAATAATGAAGTTACTTCAGTATGTAAAATGCAATAAATGTACTTACATTGTTGATCAGTTTGCAGAAATATGTTGAAAAGGCAGCCAAAATAACATCCTAAATTCCTCCATACTGTCTTGTTTGCAGTGTTGCCAATGTAAACTTTCCCAGTACACGGGAGACACATCACATTGCAGTGCTGCCATCTAACGTCTGGTTACCAAACTACATCCTAAAAATGAAAATATGAAATATAGTTAATACACAAATAAAACTTACATTGTAAAAATATTTGTTTGCAATAAAATAAAAGTGTTATGTACCCATGTGTATTTTTAAATCTTAAACATTATGTAATCACAATTAAGGTACAAGACATAGAACCTGTGAACAGTAAAACCTGTCTAAACCGGAACCAGTATAAACCGGAAACCTGTCTAAAACGGAAGTCTTTTAGTCCCTTGGAATCAGTTTCTATAATAAAATCACTGTATATAGCAAAAACCTGTTTATAACGGAAAATATTTCCGGTTCCGTGGGTTAATTTCTGTTATAGCACTTGGATTTTACCGTACATTATAAAAATTAAAATAATCTTACTATGTAATTTACTTGACATCAATTTAAATTCCTTTAGAAAAATGTAATCTATATTTAAATTTATACCAATTTGAATTAGACCAAAATTTAGCGTCAAACGGTCACGGCGCCAAAATTTCTGGATTAAATGCGTGACAGCGGTATAAAATAAAAGTTATGTTTAGAAATGTTAATAGAAACAGTGAAATTAAATATAAATAAACTGGAATTCTGGTATCAAAATTTTAAAAACAATTTACATTAAAATGTGATTTTATCACGCGATAAAATATGGAATCATCAAAATCTGAATGCAAGTTAAACTTGTGTTTTTAGATAGTATATATTACATCAATGAATAACATTCACATCAATGGAATCTACAAATATGGGATAAATATAATTAAAAGTGGTGAATTACATCAGCGTATCGAAATTGCATAAATATACCAGTGGTTTATCACCGTTACTGTTATACTATCATATATGAGTTACACAATTGAATGATAATGAATGAACCTATGCAATATCTCAATTGAAACAGTGCCAAGTATGGTAGAAATTATATATTTGTTACCATGTTACGAGTGATTGTGAACGTAAGTTTATGGCATCGATCACGAGCATACGTCCGATTCACTGAATAGGTGCAATTTCACAGATGGCCCTTAAGGGTTTGCCTTCAAATGAAAAAGTACTATCACAATTCAGATCATTCCATTGCAATGTTGTATGTCTCATAAAGATGCAATCTTCATTGTTCACATCATTCGGCTCTCCGCTGTCCCAGTAGGTATACGTTACTTCGTTACCCGTGGTCATCCATCGAAATGATCCTTCTTCAATGATATCTGTAGCACCTATCCACCAAGCATATTCCTCAGCTGGATCTAGGTAACATAACAAATTGCTGTCTTCATAAAGTCTATTAGAACCAACCGTACCCGAGTGCGTTGGATCGAGTTGGCTGACGGAGGGTACGGTTAGGTTTGGATAACGTAAAGGTAGTTTAATGGAAGGTTAGGTCAGTAATTGTGAATCTTGTAATGATAGTTATAAATAATTATAACTAGTGTGGATTTATTTGGACATACCTATAACAGCTTTGACATATGATGCGATATTTGTTTGTTCTTGCGCGCTCCCAATTTCAGCTAAATATCCTTGGAAACCAAGTTGACATGTGAAATATGCTTGGTCCCATGTATGTGATCCTTGGATGGAAAAATAGTAACAACCAGTTCCAAGGTCCACAAAAGCAGCTGGACATAATGCCAAGCTGTACATCCCCATACCTAAAAGTTATCAAAACAATAACTACCTACTTGCCTTCTAGCATTTATTACAAACACATTTTTTGTTTTCACATTAATGTCCAAGTAGGATATTATCCAGTTAACTATGTTGTCTTATTTAGGTTTCAATTCCTGGAAAGTACTTGAAAAGATTGAATAAAAGTGTACCAGTCAATACGGCAACAAGTAGAATGTTCGCAAGACCCATCGTTAGGAATTATTGTCTGCTCCAATGCCAGCACAACCTGATGTAATGCTTTACGGTAGCTGTACCTTAATGTTGTTAGTTACCTGATAACAGGCAAATAACCTCTAATATAATAGATATACTGATATATAACTTTTCCTGTACTGATAATATTATCAGCATCGCGGTAGATTTTGAAGTGTACCGACTTTAAGCATGATCGTGTGGACACGTGCGATGCAAAAAAATCTTTAATCTCAGTACAATTCCCCTTTTACATAGTTATCGAGATTCGAACCGCATGATGTGTGAGCTAAGGATCCGAGAATCAAGAGAGAGAATGGTTGTTGAAAAGGGTTCCTATATGTATAGCCTAGGCCCTTCTTGGAGTCGGATGTCTAGGTCACTGAGGTTATATTGAAAAATATGCCCTAGTATGTGTTGCATTTCAAACTTGGGTACTAATTACATATACTACTAGAGCATAATTTGAAATAAAATTGGAAATAATTACACTCCATGTTTAAATAAAATAACATATGAAACAAATAACATTTGAATTTTCCCACATATTCGTTGAAACTTTTAAGTTCTTTTCTCTTTTTCGAACGTGGAGTTATTTTCTGATTTTCATTCCATGCATTATACATGCATATGAAGTCTATGGGTTATTATTAAAATTATTAAATTACTAGGCAACATAAAAATTTGTAGAATATCCTAAAAATATTTCAGATACCCCTTGTAAGGCATTCGTGTCGGGTTTCCTTTGTGTCGTGTTGCGATGAACACACTTACATAGATTTAGGCAGTGTGCCTTTACATGGTTATTTGACTCGTGCATCATTCAATCTACTCCTAGACTTAACCAAATTATGTTTTAATAGTACTGCATACCTTACGCTTTGGTACGTACAGCTTGAGTAGCTGTACGTACCAAAGCGTTATCTGCCTCGGCTAACATGGTGTACGACACGTACCATCTTAGAGTATCAAGTAACACTAAGCAGTGACAGATTCTTGCAAAGTATGTATTTGGTTTTAGAATTTAGATGTGCAATGCAAAATATCACGTAATCTATTCGTTTTGTACGTTACGTAAGACATTACTCACAATTAACATACAGAAACATAATTTTTGTCATTTTCATTTACATACAATTACACTTGCTGGCAATTAATTCCAAAGCCAAAACCACAATTGAGGCCGATATTCCAATTCCAACAGCAGCAAATGTGAACCAACTTTCAAAGAAATTCAAAACGCGACGAGATTGGCGTACGTTGAATTGCGTTTCACTCGGCATGTATCTTTTGTGAATACCATTAATGATTCCAACTTCCTTTAGTTGAAGAACTCTGAAATAGTCAGATTAATAAGCTAGCTAATATAATGATATAAAATATGTGGATGAAAGTTTGACATACATGCGTGAAAATAAATCAGCAAACGGGAATGTATGTGATGTTCCAAGGCTAGCTGGCATATAACAAGTAGGAGATAATGACTTGCTGATTTGTGGATGACTTTCAAATATGCTTGTACCCAATAATATTGGATAATTGACTATGCAGTTGCCATTTGAAACTGCACGAAATACGTCATCAATATTTTCAAATCTGCGGATAGCTTTCAGATTTTTGAATCTTTTCATACTGTCAAAAATATCAGAATGCTGCATAGACAAAAATAATTACTGCTTTTCGAAATAAAGTGTATATAGTAAATAAAGCAATACCCAACATAACACTGGCTAATTCAGAAATAATTCCTTACGGCGCAAATGTCAATAAAATTTTCTCAAAATTGTGTCGATAGTGACGCGTCAAAGTATTTTTTGTATATTTTGAATTCAATTCATATTTTAGTTAGATGTATATTATTTTGTTTGGATACAATTCCCAAAATATGAGAAATTTACCAGCAATATTTCCCCAGAATATATCTACAAAACATGTCGTATCGTTCGGTCATGTTAGTCGACTAATAATTTGCACGAGTTGCTTTATCTTCGCATAATATTTAAAGTAACAATTTTTACAGTCACTGTTTAATCGTGGCTCTTAATTACCATATAATGACACTCATATTAATACATGAAAAGTAAAAGTTAAAAAGTTCAGAAATGCAAAAGAATTTCTTACCGACAAATACATGTTTTCAGTAATGCCGTGTGATACTGCCAAGCAATTTGTTTCCTGAAGAATATTTGAATTCGGTACAAAAGGGACAATATGTTTATCAGCCAATGATACTACGAAAAATATGGCCAAATAAGTTGCGGTCATTATAAACAGAAGAAAGTTAAGTGAAACTAAAATCCATCTCGATGACTTGTTACACGCTTCATCACATTCCACTAGAAAACAATGGAAATGAAATAAGCAAGTGTATTTCATTGTTCAATTCGTATTTAATTATTGTACTGTACTCTACTTGGAGCAGTTATCAGTGTGCCAAAAAACAAAATGGAGGACATTTTGGTCATGGTGGTCTTCGTGCAGCAATGGTTGGTGATAGATGGATATTCATCGTATGCACCGTACGTGAAGAAAAGGCAGAAATTGAAACCAAACAGCATGGCAATGATTATAATCCACACATTTGGTTGGAGTATTGAAAAAAGAGACTTAAATGTCATTGGATGTTCAATTTTCCTTGAAAAGATAGTCATTCCATCATGAATAAATGGCGGCAAATATTTGTGCTGGTCATTATGGTCGATTAAGAAAATGCCTATATGAAAATCGAATTCCTATGTAAGAAGAAATACAAATTACAACACAGAAATTTCTTGGATAAGCTTGTCAATAAGCTTGTCAATAAATATTCAAAATATTCAAAATAGTCACATAGTTCAAAATTTTTTCCAATATCATATTGGTCCCGACAGTTCCTTCGATACTTTCACTGCATAACCTATGAAAAATAGGATGAAAATATAGGAAGACAAAATGACACAGCCTAAATGACACCAGACTAAATGATTTCTGCCTAACTAACACGGTGCACTTTGGCGCCGTACCACAATGCCACCATCATACCTTGACACTGGAAATCTTGACGCCATCACCTTTTGATGCCAAATATGGCAAAATTAATTTAGGTTAAAGCACATCTGACAGGGCGGGATAATCGGACTATGACCAACCCTGCCCCTTGCCCTGCCATTGCGTAAATTTGTACTGCCCGCCAATTAGTCTATCCATGATTCGCTAGAATTCTAGTGAAAGCCGTTTAACGGCTTTTGAGTCACTGACCATAGTAAAATTCTGTACTCCCCTGTCACATGTGCTTTAAATCAGGTTAGGCTAGGCTAGGGTATACACTTCTTCCACACTCAAAAGTATAAAAAAGATGATTGGTTGGTTGCTTCACTGGCGCGGAGTGATACCGACGTGATACCCCAACATGTGGCGAGCCAACGCTCAAAAGATACTAGACTAACTCAGATTTTCACAAGTGCTTTGTTTTATTTGATTTATTATGATTATTATTTAGATTGGAAATAAATGTAAGGCCACTAAGTGTACGGCGCAATCATAAATTATGTATTTCTCATTCAGTGCCGCGAGGCAAGAAATAAACAGTTTTGTTGTATGCCGCTTGGCAGTGATTGAGGGTCAACAATAAGACAAAATGCTTCAGAACATGACAGTTACATTATGTGTTCACTGGTATAGATTTTAAACTAATTTCATGAAATCCTCCCTTAAACTAACACGTGAACAAAATTCAAGACACCCGGTTATATACGAACGTGAATTTCAAGTATTGTTTCATATATTCTGCTAGTCTACCCACAATGCCAGTCATTTCATTATTTCTCGCTTGCAAGATGAAGGGAGCCTGTATTAATTTGAAAACATCACATTCACTAAGAGCTGACATTCATACTGCGCTACGCAAAATCAGCCGAAATGAAACTTACCATTCCTTCGTCATACATGTACGAGTATATTCTGATATTTTCCAGATACCCATAGTAATTGTGGTTCAGCAATTTGTGATGTTTATCTTCTAAAGATTTGTGCTTTGTAATCGATTTGTAAGGCAATGCTATCCATGCAGTTTGGTTTTTACGGTGCATTGTGTGAAGCGTCACATCGCATTTCTTCGTAAAACCATGAATCTTTGAATAAAGTATAGAACAAAAGTTTTGTGACACATATATATTGTGATTTGTTACTCATTTAAGTGTTTGATTTACCCATTGACTTGTATCCAAATTGAATAACATCACTCGAACATTATCACGGAGCTGAAGCCAACGCAGGAAAGATGGACATTTCCCAACAACAACGTAATGATTACTTGTCCTATGCTGACTGTAATGCTACAAGTTTTCCATTAACTGTACTTCATTTTATAAATAGTATTAGTGTATACAGTGTAGTGCAAAAGTGGTACTATATAATGGTTGATGGGTAACACCCTTGCTTATTGTTGTCGTACACCTTGTTAACGTTAGCTTTGCCAAGGCAACACCTTAGCATTGCATTTTAGTATTAGATTGGAACACACCACAATATATAGTACAGGAAGAAGTAGGGGATGAATTGTTATGAGGGTAAAGCCATTTCTATCTGCGCAAAACTTGTACCGCGCGAATTCATCGCAATCGATTAGAAAATGTTATTTACCCTGTTAGTCGCGAAAAGCAGTTTCAGTTTTCTGCCATTTAGCATTACAATAGTAATCCTACTAAGGCAATAGCCTGGATTCGACCACTGCAATGCATTCTCTAACATCGATGCATTTTTCAAGTTAATCACGTCAACTCTGCAAATGTATTCGTATCTCAATAGTTTCGTTCGCCATTCTTCAGCAATTGTTACTAAAATAATTAAACATTTAAATTTATTATCAGTTCTATGAGTATATGTTGGCCTGTTATTATACTTGCCAAATCTCGGTTCTGTGTAAATTACCAAACAGTTTATCCTCCAATTCTGTGCTTCGGCTGCTATCGCTCTTACAACGCGTGTCGGTGACGGATTATTCGCAGCGTTCACTTCGGAACCATTAAGCATCATTGTTGCTTCACTTACCATAGTTCGCTTTCGTGGAACATCTGAATATTTGCATTCGAAATTCATTTCATTTTGCTTACTGTCAATTGGCAAGCAACATTTCACACCGTACAGTGAAACAAAAAATTTGTTTAGCAGTTATTCCGCGACAAGCGGAACTTTCCATCTGCTTCATAGGAGGTATTACACCTTGCATTAGTTTCCTAGTCTTAATTTCATTAACCAAATTCATATTTAAAAGTGCAGTATATACAATTAAGACTAATTGTCAGGTTTCACTGAACGGTTATTAATTCGATGCACGAACCGTGAACATTTCCCCCGCAATATTCAAATTGAGAGCATATTGGTGGAAATGCAAAACAAACTACAGCAATAAACACCAAATCTGTCAGAACAATATAATTTAAGCATTAGTTTGAATATGGTATTTCATATAGCGTAGCGTTAACTTACTCTTAAGCGTTAAATGAGTTTTGAAGGATTTGTCCATTCTGGCGAGTCAAGTGGAATATTGTGGCTGTGAAAGCCACAAACACTGTACTTATAGCAGAGACATCGATTTATATTTGGTATTGTCTGTTATTTCCACAGCAACCAATTTAAATGTTATTGCCAAGACAGAATAAACGTTTATCCATACAGCGGCAAATGTTTCAAAATTGCGCTTGTTTACTGAAATACGGGTTTTTCAAATGGGAAAATTATATGGGAAAGCAAACAAAAAACATATCTTAACTATATAAAAGTTCAAAAACATTGCCCCTTCACATCTGTTGCAATGACCCACAGTGCGTTGACCAATTGCTTAAGAATTCCACGCAATTCGGATACCTAGGGAGTTTGCAGGAAATATTTTAACAGATGCTAATTTGAATCACCAAAACAGCATAAAGTAAGCTTATTTATTTTTCATTTAACATAATGGCTGCATTTAATCCTACACCAAAATCATGAGTTAGTGTTTTCGGATTATACATAGTCACAAGTCACGTGCCGATAACATTTTTACAACTTCTGTCCATATTCAAAATTAATTTTTTAGGTCACAGTGCTGGATTAATTGCAAATTTGCAGTTAATAACACTGTATTCTTATTATTGGTACAGATAGTGAGCTCTACAATTAGGCTAAATACCAAAGTGAAGTATTTTAAGGGTATTTCAGTATCCACCAGGATGTTATCCTTTGACATACAGCTAAGCTGTTATAGGTAACATTAACAGTTAATTGGTTAAAAACAAACAAATTTGCATATGTAAGAGGCAATAAATCTACTTACATAAAAAGACATCCAAAATTCCTGCACACCGCCATGTTAGCAGTGTTGCCAATGCAAACTTTTTCAAGTACTACTCATGAGACAAATATACTAACTGTTGTGCTGCCATCTTAGTAACGTGTGGTTACTGAACTGACTGAAATTAAAACTGTACAATGAATGTGAAGTGTGATAAATAGTCTAATTTAAAATTAACAGTTGAAGCCTTCTCTGATTTTTAGGTGAATCATTCAATAAGTCATTTTCTCTTTATACGCAAAACCATTCTCCAATTTTCATCCCACAAATTAAATTATTATCAGGTAGAATAAAATGTTTATTAAATTTTTAGGTAGAAAAAAATTTTTATTAAATTAATAGGTAGAATAAAATTTTTATTAAATTAATAGGTAGAATAAAATTGTTATTAATTATTGTAAAGAAAAAATTTGTCTCGGAGGTATTACGAGATCGGTCGATGTAAACAAGAGTGGACAGTAGAAGACTAAAGCACAAATGTTCAGATTTGTTATACAGGGTGAACAAAAAGTCTATTATATTTTGTTAAATATCAGCAAAATGGTGAGAGGTAGGTGTGGCATGGGGGAATTCTGAAAATAGTATCGCACGTGACCTTGGACCTCATGTTCAAGGTTTTTCGAATTCCATCTCATGAACAGCTACAGTTTGGGCATTAGTCAAAATTTGAAAGTATACGGCAACAGTGAAATTAGTGCGATGAATGTTATTTCACAATTTTTGAGGCCGATTCTGAATTTTGTTTGATTTTTCTTAAGGTGGAACATCAAACCGGTTTTAAGGACTATACGTGCCAACAGGGGCGCACTGGTGGTCAACTTTGAAAATCTGCAATAAATGTATGTCTGCGGTCAGAGTTAAGATATAAATTGCGCAAGGCAGACATGATTCCGTACTATAATTTGGTTGCAGGTTCGTTTTTGGGC
>JAQFZQ010001932.1:0-16395 GCA_034696005.1 Glomeris marginata
TTAATTGATTTGACCTGTAAAATTTGCATGTGAAGTTGTGCAATCGAATAAATTGCCAAGTGACTCTGTTGAAACTTTCCTCTTACTATTATGTCATGAAATTTATACATATTAAAATGTTTTGCCTAAATTAAATGCAAGTTATCAGAATTTTAGTTTACAGTGTCTACATTAAAATTTGGTTTTTTATTTAAAAAAAATATAGCATAATTTTACATGCACTCGTTCTATTCATTCGATGTTTAATTCAAATATATAATAAACGAGTTTACTTAGCCAATTTGGAAACTAGTTATTTATGCAAATTATATAATGGCGAGGTTAAATATATTGGAAGTGCGTGTAATGACATGGCCATTGCGTTTCAAATTGATAACTGGAAATTTTGGCACTGTCTGGATAGAGTCTGAATCAAGGTGAGACACTTTGTACGCGCTTCCATATAAATGAAAATTAATTGTTAATTAAATCGAATTATTTGTGCAGTCGACAAAGTAGGCCTATGCGTCTGGTAAGCATTTGTTATACAAATTATACTGAACTTGCCTTTTTAAAAACCGTACAAATTGTGCCCATATTTCTCAATCAGTACACTTACTTGTAATTAATTTTATATGAATTAGGAAACTGAAGTCTGAAATTTAAAATAAAATAGAATGTAATTTAAGCCTACTTTAGAGGTTTTTATGCAGTAACTTACACGTGGACCAATTACTTGTACTTTGTTACATATTTATTCTACATTGCAAACATAATTACAGTAAGAATAGAGGTATATTTTTAACAGCTGTTTGCATGCATAATTTTTGAAAAGAAAAAAAAAAGAAAAAAAAAAACAAATAAAATAAACTGGATAAATGTGTAAATATAGTACCTATATAAAGAATACTATAACAATTGACAATTTGACTGCTTATTATCGAAATTTAATTACGAAATATTTGGTGATATAAATTTAATTAATGTTTGAATTATATTGTAACACATTTTATAGTGCCAAGTTTTTTCATATTTCAATTTTTTATTACATGCTTACATAAAAGTCTGACGTGCATGTGAATTCAACATTCTATGAATAAATTTTGAATGAAATTTAAAATGCATAACTATAGTTTAATTTTTTATTGGACATATTTTAAATAATATTTCATTTGAATTATTCATTCTGTTATTTCAGTTTTAGGAAATACATTCATGTCATTCCAGCAAGAATTATTAAAGTTGTATTCGATGCAGGATCTATTATAAGTGTTTAAACGTTTTTGTCTTGGAAAAAACAACTTTGTATGGCACTCAAATTGTCATTTATGCGAGGGCATGCAACATTTTATCACTTGTCACATGTTTTTAATTCATGTACTGGATGTCCTCGCTTGGATCGCGTGTGTAAATGTTATATTTTTCTAGACACAGATGGGAACTGGATGGAAATGTAGTGATACATTTGTTTTTTCAAGTAGGGTTGAGCTGAAAATATTTGTTAAATTCGTAAAATAATATTTTTGAATAGGTAATTAACCATATTGAGTTTAATATTTTGCAATCGAAATTTGTTTCATAATTTAATGGCATGCACCTGCTGACTTTCAACCATTGTAATATCGATGTTAAAAATACTATACTGTGTTCTATAGATCACGAAAACTGTTATAGTATAGTAGTTTGTATTGTAATATGAGCAGTATTATTAGGCTATATTAAATGGCTTTTGAAATTTTACACCGACTGCATTCAATCTTCATCCAGTTTATAATAATCATATATGAATTGGATTTTGACCAAAACACTGCTGCAGAGAAGCCATATTTTGTTAGGTCGATGCAAACTTTTTATTTGATATTAATAATTATCATCTGATTTTTGCAACATTTGATAATTAAATATTGTTTCCAAAATACTAAAACAAATGATTTTATTTTGGGCAAGCTTCCAATAAAAAACGTGCAACTTAAAATAATATATTACTAAATTTAATATTCGAAATTTACTGAAAAGACAATTGTATTTTGCTAAGAATTAACTAATTTTCTTGACCTTATATCCATGTATGGGTCATATTTCTTAGGGAGATTTAATTTTAAACGGTTTATATTGAAGTTGGAAATTAACCGGAATTTTTGTTTTGCATTTCCGTATTTCATTTGACCTAATTATACAAATATTTACTAGTTTTCCAGACATCTATAATAACATCCAGTGACACAATAATAAACCAGACGTTTTATTTCATTTGGAAACAAACCATGCAGTTGGCTGTGACTATAATAGTTTTGTAATAAAATATATAATTTCATGAAGTAAAATTTGTGCTATAACTTGCTGTGTATATTACATAGACAAGAAAGAGAAAACTGTCGATGGTATCATCTGCGTCCATTGGGTAAACTCTGTGAATGCAGTGACTTTGATTTACGATATTAGCATATACATATTTATCCTGTGATAAATGGTTTTTCGTTGATGCACTTTCCGGTTGAAACCCTTCCTCATTTTCAGTCTATAGCTAAATATAAGGGGGAGTTTTTGTTGAGTGTTATATAGTAGGTATAGATAGGTACACATAGGTTATAGGTATCGCTATATAATTATGAGGAAATAGAGGGAATGTTGAAGGGGGTTGCATATGGTAAAAAATTTCACAAACTAGTATATGTGTTAGGTGAGGCGTGCTGACAATGCTAATTAGATTTTGAGAGTTATAAAACAAAGAAAAGTACGACTGCAAAGAGGGTTTAATTGGTTAGTTCCGCTCAGTAGATTTTCGTTTCCGTGTGTATCCAGCAAAAGGAGAAAACCTTGCAGAAAAATTTAGCAATGTGTACATGTAGTAAAATAAGGAAAAAAAAAGTGGGAAAAATTGTCCCCATTTTGCTGTTTGGTATTCCAACTACTTGGGACGATCATGGTCATTTGGTTTTTGTAAGCAGTCTTGTGCTATCGCATTTTCTGTATATCCAAGTTGCAGGCAAAGGATATATATATAAAATGCATGAATTATTATGATATGTATGTGCACATTTTTTCCCACCCTTCCTCTTCTACTATTTTACCTTGGCGGTCATGTTGTATAGTTACAAGGTTTCAGGAAAATAAAAGAAAAAAAAAGTTTATTATAGAAAAAGAAATGCTGCTGATAATGTCCTTTTTATATGCTTTTATGCGCATTCTTCTGTAAAACTTGAATGCATTAATCAAAACCACTCAGCAGTCCTCAAGGTGTTCAAAGTTAACGATGATGTTTGTATAAAATAAATGATGTTAACTTCTCATTTGAAGGGAAAAAACAAACAACAAAGTAGTACAGATGTTGAGATATGGTTAAACAAGGAATGACTTGGTTTATAGCTAAACTAAATGTGTTGAGCCATAGGTTATATTGGTGTTTGGATTGTTGTTTTGATTAACAAAAAATATTTAGCTTAATTTATGGATTCCATAAATTTTGCATGGTTGGTTTAATGGAGTTTGAATTAGTATAGAGAAACTCGTGGGAAACAAGTTAAAAACAATGACAATATACCAAGAAATTGTATAGAAATTATTTGATAATGATAAATTATTATATAGAAGATGGATATGAAAATATAAATTAATTATTATTAGTGTTTTCATTGTCTCAGGGAAATTAGTGGTTCGTTCTATAGTTGCAGTGAATGAAATGGACAACAATGCTTTGTAGAGAAACTGATAATTAGCCTGCAGTAAATGTTTTTATGGAATTAGACAAGGAAATTTTTATTTAATATACAAAAATAATGACAAGAGAAATGCTAATAAATTTTCTCCAGAAAGATACATGTTGACATGCAACTTGCATGTCTGTGGTATAGCCTACCTATAAAGTTTTGAAAAATCTGCTGCAACAGATACTTTTATAAAAGTCGGTCATTCATAACCACTGGAATTTTTCTGTGCTCAATCAGCATTAAAAGAATTGGTTTTGACATGTTGAAGACAGTCTACTTAGACTGTACAAACATTTGATTATATACCATTCAGTTTTGACATTTCAATTGGTATATCTGCATTTACTCATGAAATAATAATTCCCCTGATATTTATTACAATAATTAAGTTATAATATAGAGTAATTTATATCGTTCCCAAGTATCAATTCTGAAATAGTAATTTTTGACCAGGCATGCATGAAACTTATGAACACTGATATTATTCTAGGAAAATCATTTCTGTTTTAATTAATAATTAGTCGACTAACAGCAATGCAACTCGTAACAAAATATGTGCTTCAACAAAATGGAATCGAGAATCTACAAATGAGAATGGGTCGATCTAGCAAAATTTGGGTAATAATATTCATTGCATTTACAACAATTTCCCACATTATCATCGAAATTGGTAATTCGTTATTCTACCCGGTCAGTTCGCCTTTAACATCCAAGGTGCAGGTGGTCAGATTAAACAGGGTCCCCCTATGTAAATCCTATATGGGACTATTCTGTTCATTAAAAAGCGGTTAACTTTGTCAGGTGGTCAGCATGTAAAAGTGGTCAAGTTCACATTTTTCACTGCTGTTTGAAACCTCGTATACAGCCACTCCAAACATGGGTTGGGTTGGCAGGGATAACCTTTTTAAATGTTTATTATCCAGTAATTACCTTTGCCAAAATTTTGCTAGATGAAGCATCCATCCATGCTGCAAAACGATGCAAATGGAGTTATAGCCTTCACATCCTTATCTGGTATCCTTGGTGCATGGCATGGTGGCATGGATGCTGCATCTAAAAAAAATTTGCAGGGTTACAGGATTTGTATGAAAACTTTGTATACTGAAAGAACATGGTATAGAGGGTTAGTAATTAACGAGTATGTACGTTTTGCATTTGACCTGTGCAGTTGTGCTTGGATGGCTCGGGTGTTCTGTGGTGGGATTGAGTGAGTGTGGCTGACTTTGGAGTGTGGAGTGACACACGAAGCCTGGCTTCCCGAGTTCGTCGAGTTGGGCGTCGTCGCCATCAACTTCTTACGGATGCCTTTGCTGTGTCTCTGGTGTTGCCCTCCAAGCCTACAACAGCCACACTCACCTCTATGGAACAACGGGAGTACTTGAATCACTGCCCGCATCCGGACGTTCAGGCTGCTTGTGTGGGCAACAAAGTCCTCTCCAGAAATGCTAACGGAACGAGTGAGTTTCTATACTTCTATTTATATATATTATATATCTCTTTTATATGTTGTGTTATATATTATATGGGAATATCACGAGTATATAGCAGGTCTAACAATGGTTTCTATGGCTCCGTAATATGTTGTGACGTGGACACACGAAGCACTGTCTTTGGCTCACTTTTATTGAGTGGACAACCGTTTGTTACAACAGTATACGGTTCAAAACTACCAAGACAAAGTATATCATCCCTTTTATATCGGATGCTAAATACCGAAATTATTGATAAACAAAGCACTATAATGGAAGCGGACAATTATTGTTGCTCCTGTTGATATTAGACATTCTTTGACACACCCAAAGATATAGCAGCACGGTTATGCAGTGATACAAAAATACATTACTATACACAGTCGTTTACATGAGTGTATACTGTTTATACCCGATGACAGCTCAATGCACGGGTTTGAGGACGAGCCCCGAGTTATTGTTTTGTGAGCGCCACAATATGTAATGTGTGATGTTCAATAACTACATATATAGTTATTGAACTACTGAAAAACTGGTACATGTGGAAATGCATTGAAATAGCTAGAGAAAGGTATAAGAAGACTATAACTTTATGACGTCTTATTGTATATATATGCCATTGCTAAATTTAGTGTCTTAAAGCCAATAGTTTAAGCACTGACGTGTCCCTTCAGGACTCAACACCAAGGAAGACAGTCACCAAACACCAGAGTATGAGATCAGGGTTTTATTGTAACATAACAGAAAACACTATCAATGCACGGAACACTGTGCCACAAGGGTCGCACCATCATCAACATGCTGTCCCCGGTCATGCCAGGTGTACAGTTATGAGAAGGTGGAGAACAGCAAGTCTGGACCTTGCTTTCATCTCTGTCCCCACCTCAGCTATACTGTCCGAGCTTTAAGTAACAAAACGTGTGACATGCGGATTTAGGTGCTAAGCCGCTTCAAAAAACAAAATCAAACACGACAGCACTTTTACAAATTTGACATTGAATTTTTCAATGTCTAACCCTTACATATATACCGTAAATCCTAAATTTTATTTTTGGACAACGCCATGTTACTGATAGTGTTGGAAGGAAATTAGATTTTATGTTATTCACTTTGAACAAATCAAAACACATGCATGCAGAGTTGGAATGAAATGTTTATATTTGCATATACATACTATATATTCTTAAATAAACTTCATGAGATGAGCTGGATGTGCATATACACACTGGTTCGATAGACAGTAATATGTATATGCATTAAGTTGTTTTTGTTTATGTAACTTGTATCCATTGGGGACATTGCACTCGGACTCCATATATGAGCTTGATTTGGTGTTGTCCTGCACATTATATATACTAGACATGCAAATATAATTGTAGCTAATCCAGAACATGGATATAATCCTAGATACATCCGATTAAAAACCTCGGTCTTTATTACATTGCCATGTTAGAAGTAAAGTGCAGTTGAGTTGAGAAGGAAAAGAAAGTGAAATCTGGGAAAAGGACAATTTAGATAGGGGCCTTAGACATAATTTGCAGGCTCGTTGCAAGTTATTAGCATTGGAGGAAACAGATAAATGGGTTGGAAATTTGAAAAATCCCTATGTATATGTGTGTATGTATACCCAGGCCCAGTCCAAAATCCTGTTGGATTTTATCTGCAGCATGACCGCAAATTTATCGGTAGGATGATATTTTTAGAAGAAGAGGTGCAAGGAGGGAAAAGTTTTTGACAAATGAATGCCTTCAGCTAATAATGTAATAGGCATACATAAAGTAGCAATATCCAAATTGGTTGAGCAATGTCTGATATTGTTTTTCGGTCACGCAATGTGTTTCTATTGTCATCCTCAATTTAAATTTTCCTGGCTTTATGTCAAATTTACATGGTCAATAGCTGCTGTTATATACGGCAAAAATGGGACGCAGCCATTATGTGCATTTTCGAAATTGTATGCATGTTCTATATGTACATGGAGCTGTATGACATTTCATAACCTCTGTATTATAGGGTGCTTGGTAATAAATAGTATAAAAAGTTTTGCTATACAATTTTCCATTAAGAAATTTGTTACAAAGTGCAATACCATTGATTAATAAAATAGGACTGTAAACATTAGTACAATTGAAAGACCTGAAATACTCATAACTGACATAAGTGCTGTCAGTTAATGAAATGTGGAATTCGGCTAGTTTACTTGTATTTCCAGCAATTAGTGTTTTGTTGCAGCATTTTATTAATAATTAATTAGCACTGTTATTTAAGTTTTTTGCATGACATGTGCATTGTCAATATTTCAACTAAAGTTTTTGCTTATGAAATTCATCAAAAGTCAAAATAATACGGAAGTTGTACTTTGGTGGTAATTGTTTATAAAATGCAGTAATTAGTGTACTCCAATAAAAAATGATTTTTCTGCTAACTATAACGAAAAATCAAGTTTCTCACAGTCCATGGATATTAGAAGTTTTGCAAGTTTTCGCTGTTTTCCCCATAATTAACTCGTTATACAGGGTGAACAAAAATGTCTGGGTGCTGAAATATAATGGAAACGGCTATTCGCGAATGAATAGCAAATGACCTTGTATGTCATCTTCCAGGTCATTCCATGTGTATCTCTTAAACCATTGCAGTTAGAACCCCTGTCCGAATTTGAAAATTGTAGAGCATCATGCATGAAATCGGAACAAATTTGAGGTTTGTTATTTAAAATGAAATAATATTTCAGGGCTAATTTAAATGCGATTTTATTGACATCTTAATTTTATAGGGGCTATACAGTAATTGATGTTGCTTGCAATTTAGATCTTACAAAATTTTTGGCTGCTGAATTGTCATCAATGTGTAATGCTGATTAAATCCCGTCTGGGTCATGCTTAATTGGCATTATATTTAAACAATTTATATGGTAACCTAGAAACTGATGCAATTATATAGTGACAATTATATCTTGATTACTTTCTGCAACGTTGAATTTGTACTTGAGCTGTATTCTGTAATATAGTAGGCCACCTGTAAAGTTTGAATTTGAGTATGCTCCTGCATGGACATTGAATTATGAGAAATTGCTTCTGCATTATTTCTGAAATGAGATGGACCTTGCATTAAAGCCTATATTCTACAAATGTATTTAAAGTTTAATTATATTACAGGGTGTCCAGAAAGTCTGGTCATTTTTTCCTATTTTTAGCCAAAGAAAAAATACCAGACTTTCCGGTCACCCTGTATATAAGGTCCATTGCGAATCGGCTGCATACTCATATTTCCTGCCATAACTTTTTGAAAGTGTGTGGGATTTTTTATGTGACTTTCCTTGAAATTGGCAAACTTAGTGTAATGTTGTCTGGAAATTAATGCGGTGAAGTACCTATATACTGACTGCTGCATGCAAGAGCAATTTTCTTTTACAACACCACGTAATAGCCGGCTTTTATAGTTGCATATAAAATATGGGTCATGCAGAGTTATTCTAATTAACGATAATGTTAGTTTAGCGGTCTATAGAAAGTACAGTGTGCGTGGGTTTAATTTAAGGCAGTGCATGTGTGTACAGTGTGTCAGCACGTGGTTTGCAGGTGCAAGGATGGCACATATTATTATATATATAATTCTCCATTTTCGCCTGTCATGCTCTGTGTGATTTTTCAAATGAAACGTATTCACTACATGTACATCACAATACACGTGAACAGTGTCATTTGCATTTGTATCGCGTGGCAGCGCATAATGCCTTCATTAATTGCTCTTCGTTTCCCTTCCACTTTGTGCAATTTTCATATGTGCACCATGTGACACACGTATATGCCACAATTCGGTTTAAAATTCCTCAATTAATGCTTGCACTAGATCTGGAATTTTTTCCATGTGTCCCCCCCATCCCTCTTTCCATGTCCCACGAACCCTCTCCACATTTAATTAACAATTTTGCAAACCCCTCACTTGTATTCAAGTGTTTCTTGATGCTAATGTCTTATAACGAAGCTATTGCAATGCCGGTTGCATGAATTTTGCATGTGTTCTGTATATGTGAGATGGTTGCTGAATTTTAATGACGTTTATAAATTAGGCCTTGACATGCAATATGTGTGTGTATAGGTAGGACTTGAGTGTGTGTGTTTTTGGCAATGTTTATCATTGTGCTAGCAATTATACATTAGATGCAGCGTTTTTTATTTTGTTGTGTACCAACTTTCGTGCAATTAAGTTTATTTATATATTGGAAACGTCGAATTTTACCAGTGCGTTACTGAAAAATATTGACTTTTGTGTCAGACCTAATAGAAAATATAAAATTGTCACATAGCAAACAGGTGTGCATTGTGGGAGATGAAGTCACGTGATCATGGAAAACGTGTCATTTCGGTTTGCTGATTTTAAAACATGGATTGTGAAAATTGACCCCTTTTAGCACTTGTTATACTTTGCCGAATTTACAAACAATTCATATTATGTGGGAAAGTAAAGTAATACAGTTTTTGGCGGATTTAGGAAAGTTGTTATTTGACCTTTTGAAAGTTTGTAGTACATTTTTTTATTGAAGTGAAATTATTCGTATATGTTGAATTATTTGGGATTTATATAACAAAACAATTGGCTTTTGTTTGCAAATTTTCATATTATTGTACATATGTTTTTCAGTTCATAGTATTGGCCACATTTCAAAATAAACATTGCAATGACCTTGAAAGGATACATGAAGGCCACGTGTGACCAATTTATTTCAACTACTGGACCTCCTTCCTTATTGTGAATCACTCTGGCTGTCCCTCATTTCTTCAAGGAAATTATAACTCAGGTTTTCGAAAATGAATGCAGGAACATTCACTGAAATTTTGTAATTATGAATACAGCCAAATCCTCACAGTTCTACATCTAATGCAGTATAACTGCAGGTGATGGAACATTTCCATTCGGCAGGCACAAATTCCTCTAACTTTCTTATGCATGCAAGATATAAAGAGATTAATAATTTTTCTGGATGATTAATAATTAAGTTTGCTGGTTTAATTTGAATTTCAATAGCTTTTTTTAAAGACATCACCCCTATACATATGTACAGTAGGACTACTTTATGGTAAATGAGACATTGATTGAGTATATTGCAACACTATAGCATTGCAGCACAATGGTTTGGATGTGACATTTGTCTGTTTGGTTGCATGGTTGTCTAGATGGCTGAGTTGTTTCGTTTGAAATGCATATAAGTAAACTTGAATGTTCAGTGTGCGACTATTTTATCATCTGTGTGACAGTTAATTTGCATGATCATTGTTTGCAAGTCTTCCGTGTTGGCAATGACAAACGCGCTTTTTGAACACACATTTCTTTTTCAAGTTTAATTTAGGATTACTTGCATATTTCGCTGTCTGTCTCCTGAAACAGTTCATCCAAAGAACCGTAATTTATTCTGTCAGGACGTGTCTTTCGAAACGTAAATATACAGCGACAAGAAAGTTGAAATGACACGGATTGTTGAAGCCGTTTCTTATAATTTAATGGGCGTGGCTACATGGCTAAAAGAAGAGTAGGAAACTTTTTTAAGTATGTACCTAAAGATTTTATAGCTAACTGCCATGCATGCATGCAGTATATACTGCTCAAAATTATATCCCTATAACATTTGGTGTAAAATATTTCTCGGAGAAGAGTTTTATATGCGAAATGAATGGTGAACGAGTTCTTTGAATTACTTTTCTGCAAAATAAGCAAAAACTAGATATGAGATAATAAAACAGACTATGAAATAATCTAGAATATATTTAAGGTCTTGCATTGTTGTTTCCTTGTGATAATTACTAAATTACAGCATGTGGACACGTGCTGTTTTATAAATCTTCAAATATATTTTACTTTCAGAAATGCACATCAGATAATTTAATTCCTTTTGAATATTATCTAAGAACTTTGCGCACTTGTATAATCACTGCATTGTTTGTCAAATTATGATAATTGTATACACGTTTCATATCGAGGAAAAAACTGATTTCGTCATTCTTAATCAATTATTAATTACAGTACATTTGCTGCAAGATTTATGCGGAATTTCTATTGAAACTAAGGGAAGACCATTGCATAATATTCCTGGATTTTTCTAAGTATAATTGTCAAGCTCATGTTTTGTGTAAAATTATTTGGAGTCTTCAATAATATTTGTAAAATGATGTTAAAATAACTCGTATGATTTTTGCTGTGCAGGAAAGCCGATGTTACGTATTTTTCATTTGTTGGCTTTCCTGCAAGATTTCTTATCCAGCTGTACATTTTATATCCATTTAAAGTTTAAACCCTAAACTTTTTTGATGCTAAAATGCGATGATTTTTTGCAATTATTTTTGGTAATATTTTCATTTTGACAAATCTTTGCACCATTCGGTCGATGGCCTAGGCATGAAGCTCAATTATGGTGCCCAACAAATATCAATCTCATGTAAATTTCCTGACCTTCGTATATACGAGTCCACTTTAGACTCAGCATGTGCATGTTTAAATCTGCACAAGTCGAAATGAAATATTCTGTTGAAGTTCTAAAGTTTTACTTCTTTGTAGCCACAACATCTTTTTGCAATTCAGACTGTATAGTGTACGTGGGATATTGAACTGAACTACAATTGCAACTAAAAATTTGTGTATTTTCTAATGTCCTGTAAAATCCTCATTTCTTTATACTTAAAATCGTTCTAAAGTGAACTGTGATTTCATTTTGCCTATGCATGATTGAGTGGACTTTCAATAGAATTGTTGTTATACCTTTGTATGCATTTTTCTTAGTATGCCACTTCAAAAAACCTTAATGGTGTTCATTACAAGGACAATTAAAATGTGGGGAAATTACTGCTATTTCTGTGTGGCTTGAAGCACTTAGCTAGGCAGCACTGTAGGGGGAGCCACTGATATTGTAGACCCAGAGCATGACCCCCAGGGCTTTGCCCAGAGACAAGTGGCTCATGTGTATACAGTGTGCACTGTTACAGTACAGGTCCATAGGGGTGCATGGGGTCCCTTGGGGTGAGGGAGATTTTTTTCTGTGTAATTTTTTTTACGACCGCATGTTCCGTGGGGTGATGGTTTTTTTAAGGGCATGGGCGTGGCTTGAGGGGACGGGTCTTTTGGTGTGCTTGGAGTAAGTTGACATTTTGAGGACCTGGAGTTAACGCTGGATGGTTGCTCCTCATTGTACCATTATGATGAGGACAAAACAAGTTTGAAATCGCGGAAATTGTATCAGTAGGGGAGTGAGTGACCCGGGTTGGTGTCCTTCCCCACAGGGCCACAAGTGTAATGTAATGTAAGTGGTGTGCGAGTGAGTGAATGCTTGCGAGAGCGTCAGGTGCAACCGCTAGGTGGCAGCCATGTTAGTGCAGCTATGTAGCTTGTAAGCTGTATATGTGTGAATTTTGTAGTATGTATGTACATATGATGTTCATCATCCATCATGACTATGACAATGCGTGACGATGGCACGTGACTTCGTTTGTCTAATACAGTGTGCAGCCCTGGCTCGGCTTTTCCCAAACTCAAATGCGTCAGTTTAATTATTATTATCCGTGAATGGAGTTTGTAAATACCCTAAACATGCGCATGGTTCAACATCAATGGGTTAAAGAGCTAGTTCAGTTGGAAAGAACGCATGCATGAAACAATAATAATTTAAACGCTATTAGGATAAACTACTGTTACATGGTTCACCTGGCAATTATGCCGGACATGCAGCATTTTTTTTTATATAACATAATGACAGTGCTGAACTCATAAAAAGAAATGGAAGGAAAGTTGAAATTTTGACAATAAACTTCAAACTGAATCGGTTTCGAAGGTATTAGAAAAGGTATATTAGAAAAAATATAAATGAGATTATCTGATACAAGTCTTAGATTTTATTTTAGTGTTTTTAAATAATATTGAACTTTTTGCATACCGACATGACAATTAATGCCACAGAAGCAGTCATTTATACCGTTATTTTGTCATCATTTTTACATTTATTATGAGCTTTGTGTGAAATATTAATTTTATTTAACAATTTAAAATTATCCTCTAATTTTTGTTTCTATTCCATTCACTGCATATTTTTGTTCCTCACTAAATAAAAATTGTTAATTTGTAAATGTTGTATGCAACTATATTACAAAACAAAAATGTATCCTATGTTAATTGAATATGTGACACCTTTTTGAAACATAGGTGCTGCTTTGAGATACTGTACATATATATAATTCAGGAAAACCGGAAGGGAATAATAACAGTTATTAAGCAGAGTTTGATAAATTGTTTTCAATTGTGTGCTACATAGAGTGGTAATTTGGTTGAAATTGCGGACTAAGCTGTATGTAATCCTGAAACACGTGGCCCCAGCAGAGAGGACAACCTAAAATTACTGATTTTCGTGTAGATATATACTACTACTCGTTATTCACTCTCTTAATTTAGATTGGATTTTTCAACTGTGAATATGAAATTTATTCGTGACACTTTATATTTATGATGTTTAAATCCTAAAACAATTTTTCTGCAAACCAAAATCCTTCCACAAACAAATTATCAATCAACAATTATCATGAATGTTTCTATATATAATTACATTTCTGAAATCGTATTAAAATACAAAAATATTATGTAGACTATTTTCTTCTTGGAAGTTGCAGTGTGTCCTGTAACTTCTAAAAAGAAATTGTTCTAGATAAACCTCTCTTCACTTTATGAGGTATGCATTATGTCATGATGAATGTAAGTTGGGCCTGAATGATGTATGTATCAACATTTTGCAGACAGTGTCCAAATTTTAACTGGTTTACTAAAAGCATATAAAAGTGATAACCGAAAGCACGCAGTGGGTAACCTCATAAATGACGGTGACTAATAATAGGTGCTAATAGGTGCCAAACAACCAACATCATCTATAATATGGATATTATATGACGGATAGCACTCGGTATATCGACGTCTGTGTGCATGAACTTTTACGTATACTTCATACATTACACGTATATATATTATAACGAGCGCAAAATTGATCATCATGTCAAGTGTAGCGTGTTTTATCACTCGACCAACAACGTTATAAATGCCCAAGTGTCATTCAGAGCCCATACATATGTGGTCTTGCATGGTCATGAACTTTCCCATGTAATTAATTAAAATTCTGCAGGTAGGCATAACTGAAACATGGGTTTTCGTGAATATTTGGTGGTTTTATTCAATATAGGAGTTCAGGATTCGTCCATTTGGAGTACAATTTTAAATTATAATGTTACCTTCAAATATATTAATATAGTGTAGTAATAAGGTCATTTATATATAATTAATTTGTGTAGTAATTCTTAATTATTATCACGGCAAGTGGAACAAACGCGAGGTTCGAAGATATTCAGGGCATTTCAAAAAGAATCATCCAATTTCAAAAAATCATAACTATTCAGCTTTTAATCCGTTTTCATGGAACAATGTATTGTTAGAAAGAGGGTATTATCGAGTTTCACGTGGTTGCCGATAGGTGTCACCAGCGCACTTCGATCACCTGTCACTTCAGTGTTTGTTAAGTTGGCTACTGGACAACAGGGTGCATATTGAGCACCTATGATTTGTTATGTAAAAAACTTGAAGATTAACCCTGTAATATGAAATTAATCTTAAGTGTCTATGTTCATTATTTTTCATAATATAAAAATTTTAAATTGGATGATTCTTTTTGAAACACCCTGTATATTATCGTATATTTAATGCATCAGAATGTATATACGCGTAGTTAAATTTTTTTATATGCACCGGATTCGTGAAAATTCGTTACACAAAAACATCTATATTTTAGAAATGTTTATTTATGCATGGTTAATATATATTTCTGAAAATATATATATCTGCAATAGTAGATATTCATCATCCATTTTGGTATTTTTTGTTAATTCTTCACAATTTCCCAACAATAAATATAGCCTATGGCAACATGGTCTTGTAGATATATATTGGGGAAGACATGCCCATGGCTTGCTATGATATGAAGCCACAAGGTATTGAGGATCTTAAGCAGTGGATTAGAGAAGCATGTCATTCAGTTAATGAGTGCATGATGAATAACCAGCAGATGTAATATCCAAAACATGCATGTATTGCTGTCGACAGTCAACATTTTGAACATTTGCAACGATGTGTTAAATTTGACAATGTTCTCAAAAGTGCATTCAATTGCTCCATTTATATCTTGTAAATTTTGTCATTCTTAATTTGTATTAAGTTACATAAATTTCAAGTGAACTGTGAGTTGTGCAGTGTATAGTTGCACTGTGTGCTACTTATCCTGCAAGGCAGCAAAGCATTGCTGTGCAGCCAACATCAAGAGATTTAAACTATATACCTCCAGTATAGGTATTGTAGTTTGACTTCATGTCGTATAGTTCAGATTACAAGCAAACTTGCTGATTGAAGAGTGTTAGGTAACCAAAGCCATTTTACAAATGTTTGGAATATGTATAGTTAGTGTTTTGCTTGTGATAGTTTTACTTCTATGTATTTTCACAAACGTATAGGTCAGGAGGAAGTTGATATTGAAATTGAACTATAGATGGACATAATCGTTCTTGATCCTCTTAGGATGAATAGTTGACTTTATTGATCTAGTATATGGCACTTCACTATATATGGCTGCAAATCATGCACAACATGCCATGCTTCTTATAGCAGCTGTTCCATTCTGTCTTTGATGCAGCGAGGTAGCATTTCTGTGGAGTAACTAGAACTTTTTAGGATGATTATAAAACCAGGGCTAACTTGAATTACTGTATTTTGAACGAACATTTATTCTTATCTGTAATAAATTTGATCTGGAGCACTTGTAACATGAAAACGTGGATTATGATTTTATGATGTGGATACTATAGATTTATCTAAATTAATCGGCCCATTTCAGGCAAAACAATTGGTTAGGTATATAATTTCACCAAGATATAATTATATATAATTATATCTTGGTGAAATTATTGAGTTTGAAAGGCATTCAACTGTTCCTATAAGGCACAAGCATGAAATAGATTCTGTCAGAAAGGGAAACCTAATGATATTAATAACTTATATGTATCGACTGCATACTGGTATGTACATCACACAAAAGGTGAAGCATTTGAAGTCTTTCATGCTTGAGATTGTTTTCAGAATGATCTGTCGATGCCTAATATAGTTGCATGTATTTGATATGATGGAACACTAACCCATTGTTGTCCACATACACACGTTTATTGCCAATCATT
>JAQFZQ010001933.1:0-16389 GCA_034696005.1 Glomeris marginata
TGAAAGGCCACCACAAGGGGCCTGACTGCTTCTCCAGCTAGTGTGATGTCAGTCAGTGGATGGTCACATACCCCTACATCACGCTCCTAAAATACAGTTTCCAATCGTTTTTGTAACATTGCACTAAGTTTAATTAATATTGTCATCATCAAGCATCCTATGAGGTTCAAAAGAATCCGATACTAATGGATAATGTTATTTTTTACTTACAGGAAATGCAAATGGGGATCTGCAAGGTACTCACATGGTCATGTTCCTTCCGTTCTTTCTTCTCTCCATCATCTTCTTCATCTTCGGGTGCCAGGTCAACATGAGGAGGTGTCAAGGCAGCAACGAAAAACCACAGCAAGTCGTGCAAACACGTTGGATGAGTGACACCCTTCAGAAGCCAATTGAGGGCCTGCAAAGTGCTACGCGTAAACATCACGCATTCACCAGATGGAAAATACCAATGGATATCACCTGCATGGCGAAGGCTCTGCAAGTGGCTTTGCGGATTGCCTGTCGCATGGACAACTGCAGAGACTGCAGGTCATGGCGTTGCATGATGAATGCCATGACTGGACGACAGAGCAACTCTCGGGGATAACTCTCTTCGGATGCGGCGGAAACCAACTTGGTGAGTGTTGATGATGGATTACACAGTAACGATGAACTATCTGTAATGATCAAAGGGTGGAGGGGGGAAGAAATTAACTTAATGTGGTTTGAAATTAAACCAGCATTTTGCAAGACAAAATAAAATACAAACTGCTAACATGCAAAGAAACATGTGTAAAATGAATACGAGCCAAATGTATACGTTACGTTATCTTGTTATTTTATCGTTCGGTATATTCTATATAATACTTTAGATTCTGTAGATGTTAGAGCTTTCTACCACAACGTCTTCCTTATCTTTACCCTTATACAATCTCAAAATAATGTTAAGTCCATGGCAAAATAAGCTTGCAAATAATAGCGGTGAACAACAAACCGACGCCTTCACCGCTGCTCTTGTTGCGCTTGCGTATCATGATGACCCGTCCATCTCCTTCCTCTCGATTCCACTCTCGACTGGCCGTAGTAGTGCCCACACTGATTGACCGGTGGAATATGCGGCTTCTCGGACTCTCCGAATCGCTCACCGAAGTCGAAGGATCCGTGCCGGGAGCTGAAGTAGCCCCAGGGCTGACTATCGACGAAGAGGACAACTGTTCCTCATTTTCTGATAGAGAATGTAAATTTACGAGACTGTCCTCTGGAGGTTGACGGCTGCACATTCCTGTCCGTGTACGACCCTATGTGGAAAAAAGTGTGCAATTAGGACCATGGGATGTCTATTATAAGACTCTCACAATGAAAACCTGGTTACAACTTACCTCCATTTTCCCTGACCTTCCTGACCGACGCCCAAACGTCTCTTCCAGAAGGAAATCATCATGAATTGAGGACATCGGTTCGACATGTTGCGCTCCCAATGCCGCCAGACACCCGAAACCAGTTACCGGACATGCTCCCGTACTGTCCACAACACTCCTTTCTGACAAACTGGCCATTGCAGAAGTACTCTTGGACTCGTTTCTACGGTGGTGACCAGAACCGGTACCGCTGGAGGACCCGCAAGCCAAGTCCAGCAGGAATATTGCATTCTCCTTCATCGCAAGGTGGGTTTCCACTTGTGGAGGCGGTTGAGGAAGAGGTGGAGGTATAGATGACAGTTTATTGCCACTGGTGGCAGAACACGAAGATGTCGGAGGAAGTGGAGGAGGTGGCGGAGGAGGAGGTTTTCTGCGGCTCTTGCGTGACTTCTCACGAGCCACCACCTGCCTCTTCTGACGAAGGTAACGTTCCCGGCATCTCTCGCATATCAGGTACCAGCTCGAACCTCCTACACCACCATCACCGCAGTTGCCGGCCCAGCCACCGCAGAAGTTACCTCCGCTGTTGTAGCCCTTGCCACCCGCGTGACCACCACACCCTGCACAAGAGTTAACTTTCCATTATTAAACCTCTTTTGAAGTGCAGTTTTACAATATTAAATTTTTACCTGGATGAGCTTGTCTCATGTGATACGTCACAGGGTGTGGGTAGTAATTTCCGCACAGTTCACACACTGTCTCCCGGTCTGCGGAGCCAAAAGGAACTCCGGCCGCTTCCCCGAAAAGGTTTCCTCTCGCTCCAGAAGCCACTGGACGCCAATCCTTCTTTTTCCGACTCTTTCTATCAGCTGGCAAGGCTCGATCTCTCCTCTCGTTAGCACTAACAGCCCCGGCATTACCCAAAACTCCAACGGACCCTGACTTCGAAGACCTGTTTGCAAGTGCTGGTGATGGCAAAGCCACCTGCTGGACTATTGTTTTCAGGCACTCGGCAGCCACAGTTTCCCACAGAGTTACCAAGTATCGTAACGAAGGTGGGATATCACCATCCTCTTCGGCCACAATCGCCGGAATCGTAGCCGTCGCTGTCGCCAACTGCGGTTCCTCGCGAATCGTCTCGGACATCTGGCACAGCTTATTCTTATTCATGTTAGCATTCGGAGCAGGAACAGAAGCAGTTGAAGTCAGGATTCGGGCGGAAGAAGGGGCTAACTCCGCAGCTACTTGCGTTTGGATGGTGAGGTACGATGATGCGGAAACTTCCACCGAATGCCTCTGCCGGGCCCTTTGTTCTTTAGACAGAGTCTCGGGGACCCTTTGAGTTGGTCTGGTCCTTGGAGTGCACTGCTTAGGTAGGTCTGGGTGGAACTTGAGGAAGGAAGCGCAAGCCATCGCGTCGTGAACTATGCCTTCGTGCCATAGGAATGCCGCAAACACGGCGCGCAGGCACTCGGACACCGAAGGTGACATGGCCAACTTGACCGGTTCTTTAAAAGAGGAAATGGTGAGGGGGTCTTTGGAAGTACGGGTGGTGTGTGCGGAAGAGGATGAGGTTGCAGTCGACGAGATGGGGCTTGGAGAGTGTCCCCGTTCTCTTAGTGACCGAAGCTGGCGGAGGACATGATCCTTGCGGGGTATCTTTGGAGAAAGGCGATGTGGAGGCTCTTCTTTGGGACCGGCACCAATACTAAAATGGCTCTTGCTACCATCAGGACTTGTTTGCGTTCCTGCTTGGACGACAACTTTGCCACTGCCCGAAGTCTAAAACGATATGAAAAATGAATTGCGGTGGAACAATGTAGTTTCAAACTTTGAAAGACAGTATGACCAACCTCAGAAGCATGAGATGGTAGGGAAGCAGTTGTCTTTGACTCTGACACATCACCATTCACCATGTGCGCACATTCACCAGTACCACTTGCAATGGAACTGACATCACTGAAACTGGTACATAACAAATCACTTAGGAATTCATTCAGCATTCTACAATTGGACAAGATTGAAATGAAATAGCGTATGACGTACCTCTGAGCCGAACCTCTCCTATGCGATGAACCGTGCAAAGAACCCAAAACAGGGCTAGAGCTGAGGCTGTCACCAGTGGCGGCCGCAGTAGTCACCATGTCCCTTCCACAAGGAATCAACACTGGACTCGATTCCCTCGAGGAACTGGCCACGCGTGAAGAGCTACCATGTGGTGCCTTCGGACTAGAGCTTCTTGAAAGACGCCTTGGCGTACAGAGTGGACTGGATGGAGGAGTTGGGTCATTTCCATTTGCCTGTGTCTCTCCCAAAACCTTGATGAGTTCTTTGACAGACACTCCGGCCAACTCCGGAGGAATTCTGCTCTCTTTAACAGGTGGAATCGGAGCATCTTCCTTCGGCCACGACATCAAATTAGGGTCCATCTCAGTCTTTGACGGCTTTCGAGGCACAGGTGGAGCTGCTAGTGAACGTCGTAAAATTCAGTACGGGATTTATGTAAGCGTATTTGATTCGAGTATCGAGGAAAGACAACCTTTCTTCCAATCTCTGCTCTGGGTGGTGCCAAACTGGAACGGATTCGGACTCGCAGGCACCACTTCATCAACTGCTTTGGAGCTACTGAAGCTGAACGGTCCTGTTGAACACCAAGTAAATTTATTCAAATCCAGTTGAAAGATTTTACGACGGGCTTTTCATTCAGACTTGGAAAATGGACATTTACCGAGAAGGCAATTTTTGACGAGGGCAATTTGTAGATTGGCAACTAGTCGTTCACACATGCAAAAATCGAATTTTAAACATAGAGGACCTTGCCTTTGGATTGGAAAGTCATATTCAGCAAAATGGTTAATGATGCGTTAGCAACTATGCAAACAAAATACTTGAACATATCGTTCGAATAATTTGAAAACACAGACACAAATTCAACTAGCAAATTAGACATATCACACAGACTTCTAATGCTAAACAATATTCATTCAATTATTGACACTGTACCATAGGCTGAAAAGGAAAGAAATGTAAGAGATGGCAATAGAAAATAAAATAACAAAATATACGACAATGCTTCATTCTTAAAATGAGACAAATGAAATGACGGCAGAAGCAATTCTCGTACCTGAAGCGATGTGAGTGAAGGGATTGATAAAAGTGACAGCTGAGAAGTCAAAAGGTGTTACGGCATCATCCGCTGAACGGTTGGGCATGAATTCATCGCAGTCATCCACAGGCTCTGGCTCAGCAATGCTGGCCATGTCCTCCTCGTGTTCCAAGTAGATGACATCGCTTCGACTCACCGACAAAGACCACGCCTCACCTTCAGTGTTGAAGCAATATCTACGCATGCTGTCTTTGTCCAGTTTCAACCAAGTACCATCTGAGTTGGACAGCTGCTGCGACAAAACCCAGGTCATTTATTATCCCAGCTACTATGTTGCTTCCCCAGTCAAGATGGCATACAAAGTACCTCTTCATAGGCGTTCACCTGGTTGCCAAGGACCAACATTCCCACAGGAGGTGCTTTCAGACTTGGACGGCACCTAATATTATGACCGGAGGCTCCGCATTTCACCACATGGTACAACCCCGGACCACCTGAAATATTTTCAATTATCATTACCTAAACGCACTTGAAACGAATGACAAATAAGTTAGTATTCACCTTTGCGTACTGGAACTCTGAGGTTAGCACCTAAATCAGGCATGCGACGCGCACACCCTTCCTTGAGGATTTCTTCAACAAACGTCTTTGGTTCCTCGAAAGGAACCAGCAATGTCTTGCCTAGGTGCTGATTAAATTGAAGACACCAAGCTTCAGACCGTCCATTGGCGCAAAACTTCTTGATGGTGTCAGCGTTAAGACGAACCCACACACCATCATCATTATGAACCTGAGTTTACGTATTACACTGTAATATTTAATCACTATGCTTAGTATGGATTTGTTATTAGCATTAATAAAAAACCTCATCGATGAAGCTTATCACTCCATTGACGTGCACGATACCGATCTGTTCACTCTGCAGCGATGGATGAGCACGAACCCTCAAACCTGCACTGAACTTGGCCACAAATTTTCTTGTCTACGCAACAAACATATACATAAAAATCATGACAACCAATAAAAATGGATCCAGCAGCAACTAAAACCTTCGTGTGGTGATGAGAGTTCTTCCTTGATCCGCTCTGCGACGGTGGCATCATTCCTTGAGGCGACTCCTTCACATCAACCTTCTGGGCATGATCTAAAAATCAAAACTCATGTCACAGACTTATAAATGGCTTCGAAGACAATGGCAATAATTCTCTATACCTATCTCAAAACTGTCAACGCTGATGTGAATTCTATAACAGCCTGCGGAACCCGGTGTCCAGTTTGCGCTGTAAGTCCCATCGTTGTTTCCTCGGACCATCATGCTTTCACTAGGTCTTTTTACCACAGGAGTCGTGTACCTCAACTCCTCGAACGAATAATTCTCGTAGGCCTTGAAATGGTTTTAATAGAAGACAATTAAATTATAATTTGGTATCTCCGAGTTACATTGTGAATTATACTGCTGACCTTCATCATAGAGATCGCGTAGTAACACATTTTCTCCTTGACTGTCACTTCATAAGGCACGTCCAAATTAGGCTGCGGATGACCACCAAATGTCAGCAAGTCAGGTTTGCTGAATCGAGGGATCTTGTGATTGGAGTCTTCAATTCCTCTATCTTTATCTATTGGAATTGCTTTCACTTCGACCTAAAATTGAAAAATCGGTATTGAAAGCTGAATATAATATGGCCTTACTTAATTATATAAAAGTACCTTCAAATTTGGGACATGTACAGTCTGTCCGTACTGATCCTTGGTGACAATCGTGACAACCGTTGGCCATCCGCACCTAAGTTCTTCCTTGCCGTACACTGCTTCGCAATGCTTTGGATCAACGTAGGAATCTGGCTGCAACCACCTATGAAAACAATGAAATCAAGCACTGTTGATTCGGCAAAAGAGATATTTACCTAGCCAGTCTTCCTCCGCTGGTCCCTGGTGCACACAGAACCAAATCCTTCAGAAATGCCCTCTCATTTGAATGATAACTGAATGGCAAAACGCCTTCAAGTGCTTGTAACACTGTTGGTGGATGAAGAAGTGCAAATCCCTTGCTCAGAAGCCACGAATGAGTGTGGTAAACCTGCTGCGCAATGTCATCTACTACATCCAAGTCCTCTTCCATTTCATCCACAGATGCTGAAATACAAATCAACCTTTGTTATAACGTGCGATTATGATTAACCCACAAATATATGCGTCGGTAGTTAGTAAACCTGGAGGTAAAAGTAGATCTTTCCTCATGAGTGACGTGATGCACATTCCTCCCAAGTAAGCCAACTCTTTCTCCAAGTGTTTCAATCCCTAGTATTCATTGAAATTACATGGTAAAAACGCAAATGTTTAAAACACGGTTTTTGACAAACCTCTTCAGGGGTCCATGACCACTCATAGCCAATAACTTGGCACTTGAATCCATACGAGCAAGCTTTGTCATCCTTCACATAGTGGGAAGCAGTTTCCAATGAGAAAATCACTTCATTTCCTGAATCAAGCAGTAACAGATGAATGCCAACATTTGCAACGAAGGAATAAGAGGAATTAATGCGAAACCTGGAAGTATGACAGATGACCGTGGCCAGTTATTAGATCCGCTGAACTTCTGTAGGACGGGCCAATACGTTGGTTCAACGTTGTCATCCCCATCTTTGGATTTAGCAGGTGCCAATAATGATTGAGAATGAAGACCGTTTCGCTTGGGAACACACAGATGAAGACAGTCCTCGGCTTGAACCGTGCCGCAGTTTGGGTCAAACTCAACTGACATCCATTTGACAGAGTCAGGGAAGCAAACTTTGTAATTGGCCACCGTTGCTGCCCGGTACGGATGATCGCTTTCCACCATTGCGTAGTGATTGGATGTGGTGCAAGTCAGAGCCTCCGTTTCACAAACCAATGGTCCTCTTAGACTCAAGTACCGATTATTAAGGTTGGCGATCGGTGGCAGAACTTCTTGTATCAAGTTCAGAACCTGAACGGCACTCTATACAACAGACATTAACATTATGTACCGCGCAGCTCACGATTTAGGACGAATATTGTGACTCAAAAACAGTCACTAACCCTTGGATCTGATGTAGCTACAGGTCCGATGTGAGCCAAGACTGATGGCAGAAGCACTGATGTAATATGTGCAGATGCTATTGCCTCCAGAGTAGCCTCATCTAACAAATCCCAATTACAAAAACCAGTTAAAGCACTTCAGCCATAATTATGCTATATGAAAGGTGAGAAAGAAGTTACCAATCACATCTTGTGACCTCGCCAATAAATCAGTGGCTGCCCTCACAATCAGATTGGTCGTAGTCAAAGCACAGCACCTTGCTTGCAATTCCAAAACCGCACGGTTGCTCTGTTGAGCATCCGAATCTTGCGGCGTGCTAAGACAGATACAAAGATATTTAATCCCTAGTCACACATCATGTACGCAACCAAGTGGATTTACTACCTATAGTAGATGATCTGCGGTATCTGCCCCCTCATGTGATTTGTACCGTTGAAACTCAACGAACACGTGCTGAATGTGAATGTGGTACCATCTGGGCCCTTGACCGATGACAATCCACCATCGCCATTGCTGGTTCGTCCACCATGATTACGAAGCCGGATTGCATATTTAACCGATTCCTACCAATAACATCGATGAGTTAGGAAGATTTAAGAAACACTACAAATTAAATTCACCAAATTTACCCTGATGGCCACAGCACGGTCAAACTTCATTTCCACAATATCACCCACACAATCATCAGGGCCGAATGCTCCTCTCACTATTTCCAGACTGTTCCACTTTTGGGTGTGCGAAGGATCATTGCTGCTGCCATTTTGCTGAAAGTCAAGAACAATTAGTCATGGAGCAAACAGAATACATGCTAGATATCGCTTACATCATCCAAAAGCTCCAGTTCGTAATCGTACATCCCAACACCGCCATATACGCACACCCCAGATATAACAATGCCAGGACGGTCTACGGAGAAACATATTGCATCCGGGGAACCGTTCCCGGTGTTCCAGGTACGCGTGGCACTTGTTCGAGTGAATCTTGAGGGTGTGACATGTTGAACTCTTCCACCACCACTATGCAAGTCCACCTGAATATCCCAAACAGTACGTTTAGAAATAACAAACAGAATAGTTAATGATTTTTCTTTCAAACCTCTACTCCTGTGGTCTGCGCAGCCAACTCTGCAACGATGGCTGCCAAAAAGGCACAGGTATTGGCCACCAATTTAGTTGATGGTTCCCATCTCTCCAGCCTCAACACCTGCTTTACAGGTTTCACAGCAATAGCCAACAAACGATCTAGCACTTCTCTAAAGGAACTTTGGTTAACACCAGGCACTCCAAGCTGTAAAAATATCATATCCTCATGCGTTACCACAATTAAAGTGCTCATCTTTCATCGGTTATGAATCAAACCTGAGCTTTCCAAATCATATGTTCAACGAGAAGCGGGTAACACGTTTCCCATCCTAAGGCATCGTCCACTAGCCCCACATCATTGATAACATCATTGATGGGCTGCTTTCGAGGAGAGGAATCATGGTCTTGGTCACCCAAGATAGGCAATATGGATGTGAGCTTGACAGTTGGATTGCAGAGTGAAGCTAAGACGGCGGCGAGGAGTTGATCGCAACCATCTACTGACCCATACGTCTGTCGAAAGTTACGTTTTTCATCAGCTCTACTGAATGTTAAAAAGCAACATGAAGAGACTTGGAATTACCCCTTCATTGGCAGCCAGAAGATTACACACGCAGCTCCATTTCAGATTAGCAGTTGGATAAAAAGTATGGAAACAGGCAACAAAAGCACTGTGGCATTCCTCCAGTAGGGTCTTGGCAACAGAATTCAGGGCCAAGTTCTCAGAATCATCGTCCTTTTCATTCTGTCGTGGACGCATGATCACCGGGTCTGAAAGAATGCGATGTAGCAACTCTCGTACATCTGCGATGCACTCGACTAGTTTCAATGATTCCTGAGCAGCCTTCTTGTAGCCAACTAACCAGACAAATTTATCAGCATTTAAATTCATATCCACATTCATCTTGAAATAGAATATACCTTCATTGGGGTACACTTCATTTATGTAGGTCCGCAGAAGTCGAAGGCTCGCGCAACCAATGTAAACCAACCTTTCAAGATCGAGCATAGCAGCTGTATGTGTTGAATCATGAGGACTTTCATGCAGTGCAGTCAAACTTGTCTTCAAGGTTTTCCAACTCCAGTCAAGTAATTGCAGAAGCGACTGCAGACACGTCTGCAATTGTTTTAATGCAAGATCAGTAATTAATTCCCGATCTAGTAGTAAGTTTCATGCATATAATGAAGAATCGAGGTACCGGTGTCACAGTGGATGCAAATTCCTTGCTGAGGACATTGACTAATTCGTATACTTCTGATTGGTTGTTACCCGAATGGTTTTCATGCGCAATGACTCGGTAGAGAAGTTGAGGGATCTGTCCAGCGTTCACATCAGTACCGTTGTTTGACTTTTTGGAACTTTTGAAGTAGAACATCACTCTGTGAAAGAAGGTGTGTTTAAGAAGCGGGAATTTGGAGGTGGTTGTGTTAATTCAAAGCAGCTCACTGGTCCTCAGTCGTAACCAGGCATTGGCCGTTGGAGCCGCAATCACTGCTCGGTCCAGACACTCTGGCCCATGCTACGTACCACCGGTTAGCTTGAAGGGCAACGGGTTCATCGAAGAGCACGGAAAATTTTTGCCTGTTAATTTTTCAAACGCAATATGTAAATGATTCGGAAAATTAGCACAATTCAAGGCACTAAAATGAAGACATTCCACCTTGCTCCACACTCATATGGCACCTCTTCCGATTCGGCCAGCAGTTCTCCATCAATCTCTTGCTCACCACCATCCATCCCAATATCATACAGCCTCACTTTGCCAGTGTACTCTCCTCGGCCTCCAAAAAGTCCAAAACCACCGAGAAGGCAGTCCGTGTCAGCCATGAAGCGAACAGCTTCTATCGAGTGACCCGAATAACCCCATCCTCCACCATGATCTACAATCAACATTGCTAATGTGAAGTGGCCCTTACAAGTAAACATACAAAAACAATAACAATGCAAAAACTAACTTTCAAATCGATTCACCACCGAAAAGTCTTCCCTAGAATATACTTTGGCAACAGATTGCCTATCTCCATCATCTTCCTGGACTCCCAGATTTAGCTCACGGGCTCTTGTAAGCGTGTCCAGGCAACCGAGGATGTTTAGAGCTGCTTGAGACCTGGAAACTGCATATCCAGGGTAGACTGGAGTGGCTAGGGCAGCTGTCAAGATGGCTGGAGGTGATCCATTAGAAGCGCTTCGGTACGGCACGTCCAGTGAAAGGTTACGTGCCTCTGCAGCCAATGGGTTGTAGCAGGTGATGTGATCTTTGGCAGGGTCGTAGCTATAAACAAGTTTTGGGAGAAACATTGATATCATGTTTGCAATGGAAATAAATTAAATTGAGTAATAATAACCAACCTCCAAGCAACGTTGTTAGCTGGATCCAAGCAGGTGCACATCGCTGACAAATCGGCTTGCTCTGGGTCATTGAAACTGCGGCAGTTGCCATCCACTTTGCTGATTACCAAACAAACGAAAGATGGCTGTCTGTCCGAGCACGTTGGGATCAAACCTAACAAAATCCAAGTTTCAATAAGGCAACTTCTTATATACATTTCTGTGACACTGCTGGCTAAACTCACATATGCAATTTTTGTTGGCCGATACTTTGGAATGGTCAAGGTTGTGGGCGTTGATCAGGGATTCGTCCATCTTTAAGTATGTTTGGTCACCTGACGCACCAACCCAGCTTGCTCTTCGTCCTTGCCTGGGACCAATGTGTGGCACCGGTCCTGGCAAACAGTACCACAAAGTCTCTTTGGGCATTTTATCCTTTTTGACACCATTATCTGGATCTTGGCTAATATTAGCAGCTGTCGGTGGAGTTCTGCCAAGTTGACCTTTCTGAAAATTAAAGAAATCCAAGTTAACAAATACGTATATCCCGTGTAAACTTAACTCTTGTAATACTTATGGTGAATACCTGGTAACTTCCAAAAGTGTACACCTGGCCATTGTTGAGCAATACCACCGAGTGGTTACTCCCGGCAGCAACTTGAATTGCAGAAACAGGAAGTTGAACCAAAGTTGGTGCTCCCCTGTGCACAAAAAAATGATGTTGAAATAGCCATTAAATAAGAGTAAATCTAATCAGATATGATGAATAATTTTTGCAAATGACCTCATTACAAGGTCACCAAGACCCAGTTGCCCATGCTGGTTGCTGCCGAACGTGAATACGTAACCATTCTGGAGCAAGATCACTGTTAAAATAATAATGAAATGCACTATTACAATACTTCAAGTCCAATGTATGCAATTTCAATATGATGTACCAGAATGATGGAGACCGCAGGCAATGCCAGTAACAGCACTGTCATGCGGCAAGTAAACTCTGGCAGGTGCCAAAGAACTAATCTTGCTGGTCTCGCGTTCAGGGTCACTGCTCACCACTTCTTCTGCAAAAATTAAGCCATTCCGTCAGTTGGCATCATCAAGCATCCGAGTTCTTGCAATGTGAAAAACTTACCCGTGACTTGTGCAACCATTTTCTCCTGAGGACCATCAACAGTCAAATTCCTAGAACTCTTTGTTTTGAGAGACCTCGGAAGTCTTGCTTTGGGTCTTGGTCGTCTCTCTTCCAACTTCCTCAGAAGTTGATCGTGGATTCGATGAGGGCGTCCTGAAGTATAACCAGGTTAAAATTAAGAATGTTGCCTTATGAAATATTCCATGTACACTACTCACGTCTCATCATGATGTCAAGTTCAGCTGCAAGTGTAGGATCCATCGGTTTGTTTTCACCGGCACAAGTTTTGCAGCAGCCGCACTCCGAGCAACCCGAATCACCCCAGCCGCATCCACACGGCCTGCAAACAAATCCCTATATACCAATTTCAAAATCCGTAGTAAAATGTTTAAATGTACTTACAAGCCAGGGTTACGATCAGGCTGACCCTTGCTGATGCAACTAACTCCGAAGCCGGTGCACTCCCCGCAAACCGTACAAACCATGCACTCGTCTTGCCTCCACTTATGCTGACTGGCGGGACACATGATGTCCGGTTCCTCCGATTCCACATCCTCATCTTCACATTCCTCTTCATTGGTAGTGACCATGGCAACAGTTAATGCTGTCCAAGCGATCGAATTTAATTCCAAAATTTCAGGAAAAGGGGAAATAACATTATAACCTAGCAATATACCTTCCTTCGTGTGCGACACAAAATCCCTGCCACACTGGCCCTTATTATTAATGCCGAATGTGTATATGTGACCTCTATTGGAGAGGGCCAACACGTGGGCCTTGCCTAGTACCACCTGACTCAGGTGAACATCTTTCAAGTCGGACACGAGACCTAGGAACACCATAACATTGTTATATACGCACATGATTCTCAATGCAAACTTTGCTGAATAATAATTACAACTACTGCCTTTTCTAAAATAACATGCTCACCAGTTGATAGCATGCAATAAGCAGTGTCTTTGCCAAACATGTACAGTTCACCGTCTTTGGTGATCAGCGCACTCGTGCCATTGTTGCACGCGGAATGCACCACATGATGTCCTTCCATCTTTATCATCTTTTTCGGTTTCACTGGTTTCGGGTGTCTTCTACTCTTGCCTGTACATCAAGGGTGAGACACATTCCCTTTACAAGTTTTGCGCGCGTAAAAATGCAAATTGTTGCATTACACAACAAACAAACTTTGATCGCCATCTTCTCCACGGCGTGGAAGACCAATGAAGAAGACACTGCCATCTTCTGCCACGAGCAGAGCATGAAGCCCTTCGTGGCCCACAGAATACTGTATAATCTTCGGTGACTTTGTAATGGGCAGTTCCGCCCACTTACTACCTGAGGTTGTCGTATGTTTAATACCAAGAGATTGCGGCTTGCCCGAATATAGAATCTAAAATCCAAGACATTCATTACGTGGTATCGCAGACCGGCTTCATATTCAGACCGTTTGCAAGATGTACCTTGCCCGAAGTGGTTCGGATTATGGCAAACTCTTTCCCGGCTGCAATCATGCACGGCTCATCTTCAAACGTGATAGCTATTTACGGTAAATTACATTAAGCGATGCCACCAATATACCGGTCTGCGTGGCAAACCTACGTATGGAATGCGCTGACATCCCTTCGTCGAAAGCGGCCCACCCGAACATGTCAAGGCATTTTCGAGCAAGTTTCAATGGAAGTTCTCCTATACATGGCATCGGGTTGCGGTGAGGACTGAACGTTCGTACGACAAAACTGTCCTGCAAGCGCAGACACCATTGTAAATGCTATTTCATAATAAGCGAAGACAAATACAAAATATGTATAAATTTATGTAGATTACATCTTTGGAGGACAGAACAGTTCCGATGGATTCCCCGTCCGTAAACATCAGACTGGGGCCGTGATACTTTTCTAAAAAATTACATGGCATCAGAGAAAATGCATTCATTGTCAACTCACATTAAATGGTTAATGTACCTTCTAACTGCAAGAGGTTGTTCTCCGACAGTGTATCTTTATCGACCGTAAAAACGGAATTAGTGGAGGAACTTGGCTTGTAAAATAGTTGGTCCTGAACAATAATAAATCCAATTCACCATCTACAAAACCTGCATAGCTCAATTTGGAATGCTGCATTTGCCAAAAATTGTCACTATACCCCAGCAAAGCCGAGCCAGCCTTGCTGTCCAATCCGGAAGCCTGGTCTGTGCGCGTAAATGTGTCCTTTAATGGTGCCTCCGTATCCAGACCCTACTTTATACAATCCACCTACGGAGCTGTGGATATACAAGTGCCGCCCGTCGCTGGCCATCGCGTACTTGCTCGCATCAGATCCATCTGCAAACGATCGGAGATCAAATAACCTGTACATGACAAGCTTATTATTAGCAACAAAGTACGCACCATTTTGCTCCGAACTGTCGCCTTTCTTCTTGTGAGGCAACGAAAGGGGGAAACTGTCGATGAGGGCTTTTTTCAAGATACCGTGAGACAACCAATCAGGTATTGCAGTCTTGCCCAGAAGAACAGCATGAAGGCTTTGTTGAAGCAACGTCAGAATAGATGGCATCTGACATTTGAGAAGCAAAAGTTACATGCAGCTTATATTCGGATTTAGCCAGACTAACTTACTTAGACACGCAACTCACCTTTATGTCTTCACTTGCAAGTGTTCGGTGACTCATTAGAATTGCGGCCGTGGCGTTCAGCAATTTCCCAGTATCACCTCTGGCAACCACTAAACTAAGAAGGCAAGCGCATGCCACCGACGTCAACCTTGATGGCTTGGCATCTTTTTGTGCATTTTCAACAACCCTGGATGTGGCTAGTTGAAGCAGTAGATCGAATAAAGCATCTGGGAGAAAATGAAACAAACTTTAGCGCTTGCTTTAGCAGAGCTAACAAGGAACTCTTGTTCAGGAAATAGTAAACATAAAACACCTATGACTTCGGGAGGTTCTGTTTTTAGTCCTTCAGGTTGTTGGCCTTGTAACATATCCAACAGGGCTTCAAGAGCCCTTGTGCAAAGATCAGGATGACTTCGGTAACTTTCACTTATAAGCTCGAACACGCTGCATAATCCGATGCCGACAATCTATATCAACAAATCATTACACTGCCTTCATGCTTTCTTGATGGAGATTGAATCTTGAAAGGTCATTCAATTACACCAATCTGTTACCTTTGGTAACTTTGCGTGAGAGTCTTTTGTTTTCTCCTCCTCGTCATCGGTGCCTGAATCAGACAGAGCTCCGATATTAGATGACAGGAGGACATTGAAAGTGTCCCTTAGGTACTTCTCCACCACTGAATGCCGGACACCAGCGTATACTGCAAAAATGGACGGGTTTCCAAACACTTCCACGAAAGGAGGTTGAATCGGAACAGAATCCGAATTGCCATTGCTCTGCTGAATTAGAAAATGATCACACAATATATTTAAAATAAAAATATTATAAGAGGTATTCAGTACATATGAACTGGATGACACACCTTGGATTTTCTTCTTTCCTTATCTTTCCCTAATTTCGTCCTCTTCTTCGACTTCTTCTTGTCTGCATTGTCCTTCCTGATGAATATGCAAATTTTACAAGTTTAGCCATGTATACTATAAAATAACAAGATAACTGCATGCATGAGCTATTCAAATAGGAAATTAATATTGATCCAGATGATTCATGTACCCATAATCATTACAGAACCATAAAATTAAACTCTTCTCCAAAATCAATATAAAAACATTTATTAAAAAAATAATTGGGAATTAAATTAGCCAGACGTGCGAGCTCCTCGGAGTTCCTCATTTTACATATAGGCCTAATTGCAGAAAACTGAAAAGTCCTAACTCTGGGCATTACGCCTAATTTCCTTGGAGATAAATTTACAACTCAAAAACAACATGTATGGCATTTTATTCGGCGCACATTATTATATTTTTATTTATCAATTTAATCGCCAAAATTGCTCGAAAAATATTACGGTAAACCCGGGTAAACCGTAATAATAATACGACGTAATTATTAACCGTAATATTTCGAATTCACGTACCGGTTATGATCGGAATTGATGCGAAATAGCTGGTGGAATTCGGAACCGAGGACATCGCCACTGAAAAGAGCATTTTCCCTTTCCCAACAAGGGTTGACTAGACGGCCTTCTCTGTGCGCAGTCAACATCGGCATAATTCGCTCATCAATTTCAACATTCGATTGAGAAAAGTTGTTGGCATTTAAACCATCAATTTCACGTCGACCGGCGTGCTCGACGTGCCGCATGCGCCGCCGCCGTCGCCGTCCGCTACTTCCGGAAGTAACTGGTTGCAACGTCACTTCGTCGTGACGTCACTATTCAGTGACGTC
>JAQFZQ010001934.1:0-16385 GCA_034696005.1 Glomeris marginata
TATTATAAATGTATAATATTACTGTTTACAATAATAAAAGAATTGAAAAAGTAATATATTAAAATAATAAAATAGAAATTAGATATTATAATTATTATAAAAGTATAATATTACCGGTACTGTTTATAAAAATAATGGAATTAAATAATTTTTAATAATGCAGTAAAATAATAAAATGGAAATTAGAATTGTGTATAATATTATTGTTCATGAAAATAATAGAATAATAATACAAAATATAATTTTAAAATTGTAATAAATTCTATAATAATTTACTTTGCAAATTTCTTTTCAATAAAATTTTTTTTTCAAATATTAATGCAACTATTGTAATAATTATATACAGTGAAACCTGTCTATGGTGGAAACTTTGTGATTAACATGGAAATAATTAGTGAGATTTGTGTTCGTCTAAGGAAATAATTGATTTTTCTCGTAATGATTTTTGGGTGCTGCGCAATTAATCCTTGCCAATAATGGATGTTTCATTTGATTGGCCTACTAATAGGTCCCTGCTAAAGGTGGTAATTAGTGGTAAGGTAATTAGTGCATAATCAAGTGGTTTCCAGTTGCAATTAACGTGTCATGAGGTGAAGCCCATTGCAAAAGTTCCCCTTTAAATTCATTTTTTTTCCCTCTCATCGATTAATTGATCCACTTATTATTTTATCCACCTAATCAATACCATTATAATTGATACAAATGAATCCCCAATCAGCTGTTCATGCATTATTGTACAATATTAAAATATAATTGAGAATAATCAGATTTATTTTAGGTTATAAAAGAGAAAAATCTTAAATATTCACATTGATTTTTAAATCCTCTCCACAGATGCAATTAGTGTCATCTTTTATGGTTGGCTGGCTGTCCTCTTATTTTTCTCATCTAAAATCGATGGGAACCCACTAAAATAAATCTCAAATATACATACGTGTTGCGTGATTAACGAGGAATTTATTGGAATTTAATTGCGAATTTTTCCGAATTTATATTCTGTGTTTATTTGATTATTTCCGTTTAATTCAATCCAATTGTAATTAAAGGTGAAGTGACATGGTTTTGTAACGTACCCTGAAACTTGGTCTATTATGTAGAAAAACAATGAAGAAAGCAAATAGTCAAAACAGAATCTCAGTGGAAATTAGTAAAAAAAAGTTATTAGCACTTAAAGTTAGGGGGTAATTAAGTTAGGAGGTTCATAATTGAAATAATAAAGTGGAAATTAGTAGAAAAACGGTAAATAAAACAAATAGTGAAAACAGAATCTCGGTGGAAATCAGTAAAAAAAGTTATTAGCACTTAAAGTTTGGGGGTAATTAAGTTAGGAGGTTTCTGTATGCTAGTCAACCTCCTATCTGGTCAGGCAGTTAATATAAACCATGTCGAAAGCAAGTGTGGCAGCAAAATCTCGGTGGAAATTAGTAAAAAAAAGTTATTAGCTCTTAAAGTTTTGGGGTAATTAAGTTAGGAGGTTCTTCTATGCTATCCAACCTCTTATCTGTACAACCAAGTACAACTTTAAAATTTTAGTGTTCTAAATTCTTCACTAAAGCAATTTCTTGCTAATATATTGGCTGACCGCGGCTTTATTTCAAAGTACACCGATAGCAAATGAAGCCACGCTCACTCATCCGCTTTATTGAATAATATTTTGGGAAAATTAAAACTTTGTGAAGTTTAAAGGATAATATTTTCTACTAAAATAAAAATACAAAATTAGTTGTATGGTTCCAAAAAAATGTGATGTATGGGAATAAGCTACCGATGAACACCTGTAACCGAATGTTCTTCGTTAACAAAATTTAACATCATGGGATTACGGAGATTATTTTGGGCAACATTTCAGTCTGGTGATTATATTAAGCTCAGTGAAGTAGCAAACGAATTGGCAAATTGTAGAGATGCGGCCCTTTTCATCTCCTGCAGACCAGAAATAATTGCTGACTGCAATCAGGTTTCAGATTTTTTGTGGGGGGAGGGGTGTCTAGAAGACACTTTTTTAAGGTATATTCAACAAAATAGTGATTTACTATCCGTAATGTCCAAGTTGTATCCATGTAATTGTCATTAACACGAGTGAATTTTGAATTTTGAGTAAAATTTCAAAGTTTATATGGTAAACATGACATTAAAGGTGAAATGACACAATACATTTCACACAACCAAATTTGTTGAAAGATTTTACACATGTTTACCTGCTATATTTGTACATTCCCTAATTTTGTGAAAATTTTTTATCGATTAGTTTAGCTTAAAAAAAAAAATGATATTAAAGGTGAAATGACATCATGCATTTTTAAAAATCAAATTGGTTGAAAAATTGTACACAAGTATTTCAATCATTAGGAACAATAGAGAAACCAAAATTTTTGAATTTAGGATACAATTTCAAAAGTTATATAGTAAACATTACATTAAAGGAGAAATGACAAATTTTGTGTTGCGCTTCCAAATCGATTTAAAAATTTCACACAAGTTACCCTGTTATGTTTGTACATTACCTGACTTTTTTTGAATTTTTCAAAAATTAGTTTGGTTTTTTAAAAATAGACAAACCCATAATTTTTGAATTTATCGTTAAAATTCAAAATGCACATGTAAATGTGACATTAAAGGTGAAATGACATCATATATTTCGCGCAAAAAATCGGATGAAATTTTTTACTCAAGTTAATCTGTTATATTTATACATTCCTTTATTTTTTGAATTAATTTTTCACCAATTAGTTTCCTTTAAAAAAATAGGCAAAACGAAAATGGGCCCATTGTTAAAATATACAGCTGGGGCTTTGTGTATGACATACCGTTTGCACCAAAACATGGTAAATGATTACTGGCAATACGGGCTGGTTCAACGCAACATTTGCTACAACAGACTCTCCATATTATAATTTCTACATGATAAAACTCTGTAAATACAATTTAAAAAAAGAAATGAACTTGTAATTTTACTTTTAATTATTCTTTCTACAGTCTGATTGGTTAAAAATGTTTAAAAAAAATATAAAAGTGCGATGGCCGGGAATCGAACCCGGATCAACTGCTTGGAAGGCAGCTATGCTCACCATTATACCACCATCGCATATCTGTGTACAGAGAAAGTTCAACAATCTGTATAGTCTGCAAATGAACTTTTTGGAACTGCAGTGAAGCCATATAATGGTTCAGTTGTGTTGTTGACATGAAGCTATACAATTTACTCAGTTGCATTTATTTACTAGAATGTTGTTGCCTTATTGATTTTTGAATCACAATACGTGGTAATTTTTAGCCGTTCAATGAAATACGCCTTTGACTGCAGCAAATCGATAAGTAACAATCTTAATTTTTAAAATAAAAAGTTTAATAGTTATTCAAAATCCGAAATATACAAATACAAGCTACATGTATTAGCTATTATCTATAAAAATAACGAATGGGCAAAATAATTTCAAAAAATCAGGTGATGTACAGACAAAGGGGGTCAATGCATGCCAAAAGTTTCACTCGATTTGGTGATGGAAATTTTACCCTGTCATTTCACCTTTAAAATACACTATCACTGGTAAAATGCCAATCTAGTCAATGTATTGGCGGCAACCGGACAAGACATTTGAAACAAAATAATTTTTTATATGGCCAAGAATCACTTTGAAATATAAGGTAATATTTTTAAAAAATAGTTTAAGATGCATGTTAAACGTTTTGTTAATTAAAATTTGACATTAAAACAGTTTTGTAATTTATAATAAAAAACGGCTATTACTTTCTGGATGACCCTCATAGTTACTAAGAAAGCGTTTCGCTTCAATTAATTTGAATTTCTCCGCATTAATGGAGTTCATTAAACTTTCTGGTTAAAGTGGCAAGCGATGGTGGTATAATGGTGAGCATAGCTGCCTTCCAAGCAGTTGATCCGGGTTCGATTCCCGGCCATCGCATTTTGAAAATAATATTTTTTTTGTTAAATTCTCCTTGTCACTTCACCTTTAAAAGTTTAAAGGGGAACTGGCACACTAATATTCGATCTCACCGATTTGGTTAATTTCACCACAGGACATTATGACACCAGCACCGTGACATCGCACTTCTGTGACACATCTCTAACTAGTTGTAACTTTTTTTACTAATTTTAACAAAAATTTCAAATCTGCCAATCGTTTTGTTGGCATCGTATCAATAAACAGGGAATTTTTCAGGGTATGTTCCAAAACCATGTCACTTCACCTTTAAGTCTATATTCTAGTGAGAAAATTCAGTTAAATTATTTATGGTCGGTACAAAAAAATAATAAAAAATGATGCGATGGCCGGGAATCGAACCCGGGTCAAGTTTCATTGTATATTTAATTATATAGATGGGAAATACAGTTTATTAATAGAATATTGTATTTTTATAGGTGTATCAAATCCTTTGTTTTTGCTATTTTGTTCCCTCCTCCGCCATTTTGATGCCAAATTTCGCTCGCTTCTTATCGCGAGAAAGTCAAGGTGACACACGGCATGCCAGATTGCTGAAAATGTATAACATAAAAGAGTTTTTTGTTTCTTTTTTTATGCTATTTATATTCAAAGCCATAAAATAGTTGGGAGGAGTTATTGTATAGAAAAGCCGGTTTTTTAATTGCCAATTTCTCCACGGAGTGGCGCTGGGTTTAACTGCGGGGGCTTCGCTGCAATGCGGAGTTATGGGGCGAAGCTAACGAGGGTTTGTACAAGGGGTTGCTTTACAAAGGATTGGACGGTATTAAATGTGGGTGGGGCTACAGGAAAAAATATATATGCTGCATGAATTTAATAGCAGTAATGGTTATAATTACCACAGTAATGTCTTTTTCTCACGCTAGGTTTTTTTTATCATTTTTTAGAGGGGGGTAGGGGAATTTGTTGGGGGGGGGGGGGGGTTATAGAGACCCCTGCTGGAGATTATACATATATTTATATATTTTATATATGCTAAGTCTGACTCTTATTTTACTTTTTACTTGCATCTGCATGCACGATATTAAAGCGGATCCTCTACATTTGGTCACAGTTTATTTCGTCACAGTTCATTTTGTCACATTCGATAAGACACATTCAATACAACACGTGACTAAAATACTGTGACGAAATGAAAGTGCCTAAAATACTGTGACAAAATGAGCTGTGACTCAAATACTGTGACAAGTTGAATGTGACTAAAATCATTGTGACAAGTTGAATGTGACTAAATACTATGACAAGTTGAGTGTGACTAAAATATTGTGACGAGTTGAATGTGACTAAACTACTGTGACAAGTTGAATGTAACTAAAGTACTGTGACAAGTTAAATGTAACTAAAGTACTGTGACAAGTTGAATGTGACCAAAATACTGTGACAAGTTGAGTGTGACTAAAACACTGTGACAAAATGAACTGACTAAAATACTGTGACAAGATGAATGTGACTAAAATACTGTGACAAGTTAAAAGTGCCTAAAATACTGTGACAAGTTGAATGTGACCAAAATACTGTGACAAGTTGAGTGTGACTAAAATACTGTGACAAGTTGAATGTGACTAAAATAATTGTGACCAGTTGAATTTGACCAAAATATTGTGACAAGTTGAATGTGACTAAATGACTGTGACTAAATGAATGTGACTAAATGAATGTGACTAAAATACTGTGACAAGTTGAATGTGACTAAAATACTGTGACAAGATGAATGTGGCTAAATCACTGTGACAAGTTGAATGTGACAAAATGAATTGTGACAAAATGAACTGTGACATTATAAATAATGTTGTGCAGTGAAGCAAATTGCAAATTTCAACTCCGAGGCTTTTTATTAAATATGCATTATATTTATCCTCAAAACCGAAACCAAATTGACTATCCATATTTTATTTCATTACCCACAATCCTTTTCGACTGTATATTGCATCACATAAAAAATTAGGGTCGATATTTGTGCTTATAAAAAAATTACCATAATTTTTTGTTACTATTATTTTTCTGACAAAAACCAAAAAATAAATATAAATAAATATTTAGATACTACTTACATTGATCTTTATAATATTGATCGTTGTTATAATGATCATACAATAATAACAAATATAAGCCAATCATGTGCAAGGATATTTTTTGGTTATTTTTTCTTTTTGTTGTTGTATTTTCCTAAATTTCCCATTTAATTTGATGCACACTGTAATTTCCGGTTTTGGGCAATTTCAATGTATTGAATCAGCAACATCAAAAGGAAATTCTTGTTTATAGATGGCGCTGCGAACAGATAGTAATTACAGAACAAATTTCCAGATGTAACTTTATTAGCTTTTCATTATTTTTTCATCCAATTTTCCCTCATTTATATATTTCCTAATATTTACATTAATATCCATTAAATATTAATAAACTAGTAAATCACTAAGCTCTTTTATCTATATACGTATTTAAACCAAATTTGCCAGAAATGACAATTAAATTTACAGGTCCGTAACGAAAGTAACGCGTATAATCATGCGTTACTATTTTAACATGAGGAAAAACTAAATTAATATTTAAATTAGTGTTTAAAAAAAGAAATTATGGTTAGGTATTGATGTATTATAGTGTCAATATGTTATATTAGATTTATAAAAAATAAAAAAAAAATAATGAATTTTGAACAGCTGGGATTTGAACTTGGGACGTTGAATTCGGATTTTTGCATCACGTACAACAAAAGCGCTTCAACTATTGGAGTTCGTGATTTTTTTAAAAATTGCCACGCATTTGTATGATATTTTAACCATGATTTTAGTACAGTAAATTGCATAATTATTATTTCTATATATATATAATTAAAATATTTTAAAATAATACATTTTTAAATATTATTTAGTAATTTTATAAAAATTTTCCCGGCAACTAAAATAATAAAAATAAATTTTGAAATAAGCGGTAAAAATTTTTTGCGCATACGTAAAATGTATCTGTATCTATTTCTGGGTAAATTGCATCAGTATTTCATATTTTGAATGCAGGGTGAGCCATAATTCACGTAACATTGATGTCAACGATATCATCCAACATTTGCATACTTTTATTTCCCTATGGTGCGAGACATTTTGCCACCATTTTCTTGTTACGTATTATTGCGCGAAGGGAAGAAATAATCTGTACAATGGAAGGTCATAATTCTGTTATATATTTTTATATGCCATCCATAAAAAAAGATAAGATGTTCACTAGAGAGATTTCTCCTTGAAAAGCTGATGAAAATGTCGATTGCGCACGTAATTCGATATACTTTGAAAACTTTTTACGCTGTATTACAGTAGGGTTAGCTTTCTTATGTTAGGCCCCCAGGGTCAGAACGACCATAAAGATGTTTAATGTTATTTTAGAATGAATTTTACAATATTATTTATGCAAATTTAAGCAGGAATATGAAAGAAAATCCGACTTTCGCAAGTGTCTTGCACGAGATATATTGCAGCGCAATATTCCAATGGACCGTCTGTACTAAATCTTGCGTGCAATATCAACTCTCCGCAATAACGTTGCGAAAGTCATGTTTTGAAATTTTTTAATACTTTTTAAATCTTCATGATTTGTTCTATGAATGAGACAAATGTATAGATACAATTGGAAGACTTTACACTTTGATTTCTGAAGACTTGCTTGTCAGTGATAAAACGATTAAAATTGGATTTAATATTATTTTAAAACATTATTAATGCAAATTTAAAGAGAAATATTGAAGAAAAATGCCGAGTTTGCTACTTTCTTTCGTGAGATATATTGCAGCGCAACATTCCAATGCTGTAACTATAGGCAATGTTGCGTGCAATATGAACTCTCTGCAATAAAGTTGCAAAAGTGACATTGCTTGTGATGTTTTTAATATTTTTATTTTATAAAGAGGTAATATCCTTTTGTCCTTGCTGTTTTTTCTAGTTTTATCTCTGCATTTCGTCTGCCAACCTTGTGTTTTATCGGTTTTATCTGCAGACTGATGCCGGTGAAATATTGCGTAATAAATGTGCTGTTTTTTTACGAGACTAGATATGACTTTCCATGGCTATAAATAAATCGCAATAGGCCTATCTGTTTGTATAAATGAAAAATAGTAAAAGTTACTGTTTTATTTATGTAATTCTATATGTAAATTATCATCCTGTCACAACTCATTTCGTCACATTCATTTCGTCACACTGTATTCGTCACAGTATTTTGGTTTGCGCAGTTATTGATCAGCTGGTGATTGACTTTAGGCCTAACCTGCCTAAGTTGACTGCTGCATTCAGTTACCACGCAACAGCTGGGAAACGTGTCACGTGACACGTGACACGTGGTCAGACTGCCTCAATGCTCCTCTAATTGCAATCAATATGGCGGCAATTAGAAGGTGCACTTGCCGACGCCAGGGGGCGCTCCACAGCCACGTGCTTTTCACCTTTCACCGCTTATTTATTTATCAAACCATTAACTTTGCTTCACTCACGCAAATTGAGATTAATTGCCACAAATATATTGATTCGGTTTGTTTTCATTAAAGGTGAACTGACAAGGTTTTGTAACATACCCTGGAAAGTGTGTAATTCTATAGAATTGATGCCAATAAAACGATTGGCGCAAACAAAACTTTTTTAAAAAATTGTTACAAAAAGTTACGGGTAGTTAAAGTGGGCGTCACGGAAGGACGGTGTCACAGTGTCCAATGAGGCAATAATGCTTCAAATGGCTTCAAATTTTCAGACAATGTTCCTAAATTAGTGGCAATCAAATGCTAGTTTTTTCAGGGATGTTGCAAAACCTAGTCAGTTCACCTTTAAGTGGAGATTATGAAAGAAATAATTCAAAAGTAACATATTGAATAATAATACTTTACTTTTAAATAGTAATAATTTACATTTAAATAATATATGACTGAATTGACAGAAGAAAATAAACATATGACATAATTAATAAACGGCCCCTTTCAGGAGTTAATTGCACGATTTTCACACGTGTTATTTGTTTGTTTCAGGGTAAGCATGGCTTCCATGTCCGCCATTTGCTCTGTTTGATGTCTTTTATTTTTTGATTGGGAGAAGAAAAACAAGGCGTGGCTAAGAAAAAGGGGCGTGAACTCATGTACAATACGTTCCCCGATATAATCGATAGACATTTGAACCCATTTGAAACAGGAATTTACGAATTTCAGATTATTTTCCACTTTGGGGAATGGCTTCAGTGAAGTGAAGACCTTTGCCGATGGATGGCGCCACTGTAACGCAACCGATTCCGAAATGGAATTTTGATCGACAAAAAATTTGAATTTTTTATGAACATTTGTAGAGAAAATAGGCCGAAAAACAACAAATTAGACGTGATATTTACTCGTAGGGGATTGGGTGGATGTGGGGTGATATTTTTGTGTAGGCCAAGGCCGGTTGCAGGGTGTTTTTTAATGTTTGAACAAGAAGAAATGCGGGGGAGTTGAACGGCGCCGTTGAGGCGAGCGAGTTTGTTGTTCTTGCCGCCAGGCGGCGCTGCTGCGTCTAACGTCTTGCCATACAACTCGCCAAACTGCCGTTTATCTAATTTGAGCAGACCTCATTGCGACTTCCTGGCAACGCATAACCCCCAAAAACCGACCAATACGACTCAATCATCTTCTTGTGTGTCACGTGACCGATTTCCATTGATTTCCGTTGTGCACAAAGCGCGCAATCGGCAAAAAACAGACCATAAACCCGGGTTTTTCATCCAATTCTAACGTTTGTAGATGGTGTTTAAATTTGTAATTCAATAAAACCCCTAAACGGGAAAAAGAGCACGATAAACCCGGGTTTTTCAATCAATCTTATGGTTTTCTATTTCTCAAGGGGTATTTCTATACCCAATTTTATTAAATCAGTAATTAAATAAAACCCCTAAACAGGAAAAAAAGAGAAGTGATAAACCCGGGTTTTTCAATCAATTCTATCGTTTGTATTTGTATATAGGGTTTAATTAAATAAAACCCCTGTAGGGTTTTTATTTGTTTGATTGAGGGGTTTTTTGTTTGTTTGTTTATTTTATTGATTGTCTTTTCTAAGGGTGTTTTTCTGTGCTAGAAACCACTTTTAAAATTTCAAATTGGGGGTTTATCAGGATATCAATGGGGTTTTTGTGGTTCCTAGCGGTCATTTGAAATCGAGTGGTGTCTATAAACTGGCTTTTTAATTGTTTATGTTAATATTACATATTCAAATTTGGACTTTATTATATTTTATTTTCTCGATTCCCGAGGGTTTAAGGGGTTTTTCAATGCTTTGTGGGGTTTTGAAGGGTATTGAAGGGGTTTTTGTACAATTACCATGGGGTTTTTCAATTTCTCACCTGTTTTATACTATTTTAATGATGTTTCATAATGTTTTGGAGAGTTATAATGGTTTCGTAATATTTTAGAAAGTTATAATGATGTTTTGAATACTTTCTATAAAGATAAGTGCATTTTTAATGATTTATGGAGTAGTGATTGGGGTTTTTGATGCTTTATGAAGCAATAATGGGGGTTTTATTTGTTTTAAAGGGTTCAAAAACCAGCTGTTATTAGTTTATTAATCGAATTATAATAAGATTCTAATGATTTATTGAGTAATAATAAGGGTTTTTTTATGATTGATGAAGTAATTATGGGGGTTTTATGTTACAGAGGGTTCCAAAAACAGCTGTTATTATGTTTGCAAAGCTTTGTACAGTTATTTTAGTTATATGTATCTTATAAATCGAATTATAATTAGTTTTTAATGACTTATTGAGTAATAATAAGGGGTTTTTCATGGTTTATGAAGTAATAATGGGGTTTTTTGATGTTTTATGATGCAATAATGGGGGTTTTTATGTTTCAGAGGGTTCCAAAAACAGCTGTTATTATGTTTTCAATGTTTTATGCAGTTATTTTATTTATATGTAGTTTATTAATGGAGTTATAATGAGTTTTTATGATTTATGGATATAAAATGAATTTTGTTGTTTTATTTATATGGCTATAAAAATTTAATTTCATACTATTAAAAATGAAACTAAGTGAAGCATATAAAGCCTGTGAAAGTGTTCAACCCCCAGGAAACCAGAAACCCATCGCTGTTTTTTTTTAAAAGCCGAAAAAAATCGTTAAAGTCACAAAACCGTGACGATATAGCCCATATGGTGTACAATGTGACCACAAAAAAGCCCCAAATTATTTTCCATGAAACTAACCACAAATTTCCCATGAAACAGGGTGAAAATATAAGCCTAGTACCCCTACTTTACTGCGAAAAAATAATGGAACACTTGAAAAACACGATTTTACAATATAAAACGCAATAAAACTATGAATTTTGGGGAATTTTTGTAAATTTTTTGGCCGGATAATCAACAGCGCTTTTAGAAAGCGTTGACAGCGCCACCTATATGAGTTTTTATTCGTGCATTGCATTGGTCACTGCATTGGTCGATTGGAGAATAAACACAGAAGGCGTGTTTTAACAATGAGCTTATTGGTTTTGAAATTGTGACGTTTAGGGACGTTTAATGACGTCACTGGTGAACGAAACCGTGTTGCCAATTCGCGGTAAATGTAGTTTATTTGAGGGAAATTTATTATTTTATTTAAATAACATTTTAATAAATATGTGTAGAGTTGTAAATATTGAAAAATACTTTAGAATAGTTTAGAAAATTGCAAAATACTTTAGAATAATTTTGAAAATTGCAAAAATCTAGAATAATTTAGAAAACTGCTAAATGCTTTGGAATAAATTATAAATTTTCAAAATACAGTAAACAATTTTAGAATGACAAATCATTTATTTGAAAAAAGTAACCAAGTTCTCAAAACTTTTTGAAATTTATTGTGAATAATAAATAGGGTTATTTCCATTATACAAAAGATATTGGAAATATTATTAGAGATTATCAATGTCAGTGATGTTTATTGGAAGCAATGAGGAAAATATCAAATGACAAAAATAACCCCGCATGCAACATAAATAATAAATGACCAATTTGAAAAATCGAACGTTTTTCGTTTTCCGTTATAATCAATCCGTTCAAAATTAGTACTTAAAACCGTAAAAACTGCCATTAAACGCACTATTCTAATATAAATCCATCGATAAAACACAACCCTGCTATTTGCGATTGCGATCAGCGACGCGAAAAACCATGAAAAACCAACGGGGGGATTTCCAGTACCGAGTCTGGGAATTGTGGGCGTGTCGCGTCTGGCAACACCGCGCGTTTACCCGCCTCTCGTTGTTGTCGTCATTCGAGAACGGAACGTCGACGAGTGCACATCGCTGCGCTGGATCGCGCGATGTGAGCGTTCATTTTTTTTACAACACCTCTCTCTCTCTGCCCCTGTACAGCTTCTAACTGCATCCGAGCTCGTTGAATACTTCAAGTACAACATCCTACACCCAACAGCGACCATGGATGCCTCGCAGGCTTGCAGTCCTCACATTAAAAAGGTGCTGAAAAGCTACCAAACAGCCGCCATGACGAGTTTAAGCGGACCGAACGGTTTCATGGCATCTTGGAGTAGTTCATCGTCATCGTCGGCGGCTAAAATGGCCATGTCCTCCGAGGATTCCGCATCGGATGGCTCCGGATGCGGTAATAACAATAAGAAGAAATTACAGTCGAGCAACAACGTTTTGAATAGCTCAACGGAAAATGGAACGTCCGTTAGGCCTAACGTTTCAAAATGCGAATCGCAAGATTTCGACCCGTTGTTACTCGCTCCTGCGCCTTTCCCCATCCAGCAGATGCCGATACTAGTAGCTGCAGATCAATCCAGGTCAGAACGATCGGAAACAGTGCTGGAAGGCGAGACAATATCGTGTTTTGTCGTGGGAGGAGAAAAGAGATTGTGTCTGCCTCAGATTTTAAACACAGTCTTGAGGGATTTCAGTTTGCATCAGATCAACGTCGTCTGCGATGAGCTCCAGATCTTCTGTTCCAGGTGTAATCCAGAACAGCTGGAGGTCCTCAAGGTAACTGGCATCTTACCATTCTCAGCTCCGAGTTGTGGATTGATAACTAAAACAGATGCAGAAAGACTTTGCAGTGCTTTGCAATTTTGCAATCCAAACTATCTGATGTTCAAGGACCCTCTGGATGATGAAGATGATACCGATGATGGTAATAGTGATGGTGTCGATGTGGATTTAGATGAGGTTTGCAAGAAGAAGAGGAAAAAGTTGAGGTTCAACATCTACCATGAGTGTTTTGGGAAATGCAAGGGCATCTACACGCCAGACCTTTACACAGGGCCCTTGGCAAGGTGCATACAGTGTACAGAGTGCAGGGCGTATTTTTCACCCCAGAAGTTTGTATGCCACGCCCACAAATCGCTGGAGAACAGAACCTGCCATTGGGGTTTTGATTCGGCAAACTGGAAGGCTTACATACTGCTGGCTAAAGAACAGCAGGATGGCATGGAGAAAGTTACACTGCAGAAGCTGCTGGATGACATGAAGGACAGGCATCATGATGTCACACCCAAGATGAAGAGAAAGGTTTGAAAAAATTATGTTTCCTTACCTTGCGCGAAACTTTGCGGAAAGGGACTTTACGAAAGGAAAAAGTTCTATTTGATTTTTTATCTCAGGTTTGCATGGTCCAAACAGAGTAAATTTACTATAAAAGTGTTTTTATTATGTTAAGGCATGTCCCTGTATTTTTTTCAAACCTTAGAAAAGATAAGAAAGTACAGTAGTCAAAATTTGCCAAAAATGGACTATTGGTGGCGCTAGTTACCCGAAAATCAATATTAAAGGTGCATTTATGGGCATTATGGTGGCGTTTTCTGTTTTCTGTTTGATGAATAACTTAAAGAGATATATGGATTATACTGCAATTTTGTTTAAAAACTTGTTTTGTTTTTGGAAAATGGGTTTTTGGAGAATCGGTTTTTGAAAAATGGGTTTTTGATGGGGCAAGGGGCCGTTTATTCCTCATGTCTCGTTGGTTTACCACTGTGGGTTGGTTATTTATCGTTGACACGTGTTGTGTGGGCGTGTAAGAGTGTAGCCACGCCCCCTTTGTGGGTTTGGGTTGTTATTGGAAGTTGAGATGATGTTTTGTGGGGGCGTGTTTGTACTTTTGGCACACATACTTATGTAATAATGACACTTTGGGGCTGTTATAGGAAGTGGATTTAATAATGTAAAACTCAAATGAGGCGCTTTTATAATTGAGGATATGCTCTGAAGTGAAGGCCACATGGAAGACCTTGGCTCAGCTCATTTTGGTGTGTACTTAAGCGAGACTTGGATTTTAAAGTGGGCTTGGCTCAAAAAGTTTTTCAAAACTTTTTCTGTCTGGTTATTTTGTGTGTTACAGCTGAACTCTGTACTGGGTTGGGTCATTTAACCCCGTGTTTTACACCAGGATTTGATGTATGTAGGTGGGGCGGATAAATTTGCACAGTTTTTGATGGTTTTTGTTCGGTTTTTGTGATGTATTTTGTTGGGCTTTACTCAAATTTGAGTAAATGTAGTTGAGTTTTGCTGAAATTTGAGTAAATATAAGTGAATTTTGCTCAAATTTGAGTGAATACAACTGAGTTATGCTCAAATTAAAGTAAATCTATAGTTGGGTTGTGCTCAAAATAAAGTAAATGTAGTTGAGTTTTGCTCAAAATGAAGTAATTCTAGTTGAGTTTAGCTCAAATTAAAGTAAATCGAGTTGAGTTTTGCTCAAAATAATGAAATTAAAGTAAATAAAACTGAGTTTTGCTCAAAATAAAGTAAATCTGGTTGAGTTATGCTCAAAATAAAGTAAATCTGGTTGAGTTATGCTCAAATTAAAGTAAATCTAGTTGAGTTTTGCTCAAAATTGAGTAAATATGGTTGAGGTTTGCTCAAATTAGAGGAAATATATTTGAGTTTTGCTCAAAATGAAGTAATTCTAGTTGAGTTTTGTTCAAAATGAAGTAAATCTAATTGAGTTTTGCTCAAAATGAAGTAATTCTAGTTGAGTTTTGCTCAAAATAAAGTAAATCTAATTGAGTTTTGCTCAAAATGAAGTAATTCTAGTTGAGTTTTGCTCAAAATAAAGTAAATCTAATTGAGTTTTGCTCAAAATGAAGTAATTCTAGTTGAGTTTTGCTCGAAATAAAGTAAATCTAATTGAGTTATGCTCAAAATGAAGTAATTCTAGTTGAGTTTTGCTAAAATAAAGTAAATCTAGTTGAGTTTAGCTCAAAATCAAATTAACAAAGTTCTGAGTTATGCTCAAATTAAAGTAATTCTAGTTGAGTTTTGCTCACAATAAAGTAAATCTAATTGAATGTAGCTCAAATTTGAGCAAGTCTAGTTGAGTTTGCTCTAATTTGAGTAAATGTAGTCCAGGTTTGTTCAAATTTTAGTAAATCTGGATGAGTTTTGCTCAAATTTGAGTGAATACTGAGTTATGCTCAAATTTGTCATTTTTGAACTTCATTTTACTCTTGATCATTTTACAGTCACACTTTAACTCAGTTTCCCTAAAATTCGACACAAATTTGAGTGGAATCGACCGTAATTACAAGGTGTTGCTCCGTTCCAGGCTAAGCGTGGCTCTGAATCACACAGTATACTATTTACATACAGTATACCAAGTAAAACAAAGAATAATTCCTTTTAAAATGAGGTAACCTACATTGGGAATTTTGGTACTTGTATGTGGTTTGTCTGTGTCTGCTGCTTTTGTTGCCCCCCTACACCCCTTCCCCTCCCCCCCCCCCCACTGTGCTTATTTTTTTTTTCCTGTAATTTTTTATTGTTGTATCATCTGTCTCTGTGCACCAGACTTTTTTGTCATTTATTCCAGCCACACAAGGTTGTTCCGGGATTTGTAGCTCCTGTAGCTCCTCCCACTATTGTAGCTCCTCCCATTCGGGTGAGATGTAAGGGTTGCAAGGTCATACAGGGATGGGGCATATTTGAACAGGTTTGTTGAATATTTATGTATTGAGAAAAGTTTGGTTTTGAATATTTTATTATATTTATTGCATTTCTCATGGCTGTTGGCTTTTTGTTTTTAGTTACTTACCATCCTCACACACTGATTTAAACCGGTTACGAAGATTTATTTTAGGTAATATATTGTCAAAAGTAAAAGAAGAATCTCAGTAGTTTGGTTTTTGAAGGGTTTTTTATGCGCAGAAAAGTCTGACAGTTTTTGCAACTTGGAAACTTTGAAATGTGGTAGTAATTTGTTGAATAGTTTTTTGAACTGTTGCTTTGAATGGTTTTTTGAATAGTTTTTGAATAATTGTTTTAAACAGTTTTTGAATAATTGTTTTGAATATGTAATTGGTTTTGAATAGTTTAAATAATTGTTTTAAATGGTTTTTTGAATAATTGGTGAATAGTTTTTGAATTGTTTTAATAGTTTTTGAATATTTTTAATAGTAATTTGAATTGTTTGAATAGTTTTTGAATTGTTTTA
>JAQFZQ010001935.1:0-16378 GCA_034696005.1 Glomeris marginata
TAATTGTAGGATTTTAAATGGCATTTAAACTGCAATCTCTTTGTATGCTGCAAATAGGCCTAACTCTGTTTTTTAAAAGGCAAGCTCGATTGAGATTGAACGCTGCAGAAATGGCGAAAATGCCAACTTACCGCGTTCGTTGTCGTCGATCAAAGATGCTGCCCTGGACAGTACATCAAGGGCAGTTTCCCTGCAATTGATGGCCATGTCCATCGATGGTTATTCGTATACCAATCACTCGTCTTATATTTCAATGGCAATTTAGACGACTCTCATTCGTATATTTTCGTCGATTACAATTTGTCAATTGGACCCGCCCAACGATCAAACCCAGTCAGTTTACCAAGATCGAAACGCAGATCGGCCACGAATGAAATGCCTGGAAGAGATTGCACACAAACAATCGAGGAACGTGCTTGTCACACAGGATACAAAGTTGCAAGCGTTCTTGCCGTGGCATGCGAAGAATGCAACCGATGCGAACACGTCACGAGATGCAGTCAAACGCGCCGAACACCCCTCGCCAGTTTTCCGTCGATGGACCCACCCGGCGGTGACGTCACCGCTTGTTCATCGATCTCGGTTGGAAACGCGCGGCGCCATCTGTCGGCGTTCAACCTTATTTAGCGCTCTAGTCTTAATAATTGCCGCCAGATGGCTCTGCAACTCTTTCTGATCTTCACTCAACTTCACCTTGGAACGTTGTAGATGGTTTTTGCAAGATATATAAACATGCGGTTGTATCTTTCATTGGCATTCTCTCCAGCGGTCCGCAGTATTTCAAGGACCAACCTGATTATCATTCGGGTGCCTGCATGTAAGAAGATGTCCTGCATGTCTTCCAGTGTCTCCTGCATGTCTTCCAGTGCCTCCAACATCCGGTTCCGGTTATCAGACTACGATTGTGTGGGCTTTGACCTGGACAACACCATTGCTCGTTACAAACTAGGCTCACTGTTTACCCTCCTCTACTCGGGATTGGCCAGAAAATTAGTGGAACAAAAAGGTTATGACCCCGAGCTGCTAAGGCCCATTGAAGACGCTGACAAGGACTTCCTGCAGAAGGGACTCGTGCTGGATGTCAAGAAGGGCAACATCCTTAAAGTTGGTCCTCGAGGTGTTATCCTTAGGGCCTTCCATGGCACCCGTTCTATGACCTCCAAAGAAGTGAAAGCCACATATGGCCCTAATTGTCAATGGGAACCACTGCGCACTCTGGAGGAACAGTGCCTCAGGGAAGGACATGGTAAATTGTCAAAAGTGATTAGATCCTTCAAGGACTACTTTGACATGCCAGCTGCTTTGCTATCAGCACGCGTAGTTGACCTGTTGGATAGGAAATCGGTTCCCTGTGAGGAAGGTTACACCTTTTGGCCAGATATCTTCGAAGGGTTGGTGGAAGCCTACAAGAAGTCCAACTTTGCAGATAACTTGGGATGCTATTTCCCAGCGTTTAAAGAAAACCCAGCTGACTTTGTGATGCCTTGCAGCTTTGAGATGAAGCATTGGTTACGGAGCCTTGGAAAACAGAAGACAGTCTTTTTGGTGACAGGGTCCCCCGTGGACTACGCATCAATGGTAGCTAGACAAAGTTTGGGTGATGACTGGAAGAGTTATTTCCATTTGATTGTGACCTACGCATGCAAGCCAGGGTTCTTTACTGGTCACAAACCATTCTACAATCTTGTCGGTGACGTTGAAGGCGACCCGGTTGATGTTAGGGAAGACCTCCAGAAAGGCCACATCTACTCCAGGGGTAACTTCCAACAGCTGAGACGCTTCCTGCAGGTTCAGACTGACAAAGATGATCCAAAGATGTTGTACATCGGTGATAATTTGAATCAGGATGTGATCACGCCGGCAAAGTACACGCGGTGTCACACGGTAGCTGTTGTCGAAGAGATGGACGCGGAGGGAATGATTGGACATCAAGTGCAAAGGAACGATTGGCTGGCTTCTGATACATGGGGATCATTCTTCTACGATGATGCACCGGGTTTTGGAGATGCGACTGCTAAAGGTGTTCAAAGGGTGAACACTCTTGCTGCGGATGCTATACGAAAGTATAGTCAGATTGCAATTCCCAGTGTGGATGTTCTTGTTGGTGTGCCTTTTGATAACAGTTTGGGCAGCTTTAATATGGCACATGCGCAGTGTCCATCTGGATTTTATCCAGCAGATCCAGTTGCATTACATACTTGAATTCATGTGTTTACCACATGTGAATATTTTATGTGCCAGATGTACAGGATGTTTAACATCTTACTGTTATGCAATAAGCACAATATACTATTCTTGAGGCCATTCTGAGTTTCAAGTTCCACTATACTCAATTTCTGAACATGAAAACTGTTGATTGTTGCAATACAAATATAATTCACATTTACTAATTTTTACTATAATTATTGAGTAGTGGATATATTGAACTCGGAATTCTGGGAAGTTTTGACACAAGTTATTATTATATGAAACATGTTATATTGTTAAAACACATATTTTGAACAAACTTCACTGCCATTTGTCACTTATTCTAGTCATGACAATAAGTACAATATATATGTTTGCAAAATGAAAGCACGTTATTACAATGTAACAAGCTTAGAAAGTTTGTGAAGGCATGTTAAATGTTACCATCTTAAAAGTTTTCACTCCAGAACTTGTTAGAAATGTTTGTGGTATTATATATGTGGAATACTTGTTTGATATGAATGAAATTTCAAAATAACTGCATTATTTGAGAATGTAATATTAGCAACTAATTTAATTGTTTTAAGGACTGTTCTGAAAATTGAGTTGAAAATTGTATTAATAAATCCGTATTTTGGTATTGTTGCAACATATACAAGTGCAGTTTATAGTTACTACGCATGTTGAAGGTGACATTATGAGCATATCACTTTCCAACCAACTATCCTATCAGGATCCCAAGTTATCTTTACTCAACTCCAACTGTTGCCAAGCACTCTGATGAACAAACAGTCCATTTTAATGCTGGAAGTTATCCAAATAGTAGCGTTGGTTATAGTTTATGAAGAATATTAGGGATATCTTGTGCGCGATTTATTTTACAATAAGAAATGAACTTCCATAAACCTGACATTTATTTCACCTTCGCCTTTTATATGTATAAAAATTCAGTACAAAAATGCTTCATTTGATATAACAATCGAAAACTTTTACAGTACACTCTCTCTATAACGGACAATACACTCGCACATTTCATTGTCATTGTTTTATATAGAGAACATAGCAAGTCTTTTTATAGGGAGAGTGAACTGCAAGGTATATAAATAACGCGGAAAACACAACACAAATTTATCCACACCTTCAGCGAATTGATATATAATTGGATTACGCATTGACTAGCATGTCTAAACATTGCTATAGTATATTTGCATACAGTTGCCAAAAATATGCACACCAATTCCATTCAACCCTTTAGATGCTCCCATTTTGTATGTACACACTTATGTACAAATGCAATTATAGTGCATAATGTCATAACTAGGAACATAACCTCTCACCATACTACCAATTTGGTCTTATTGGCCAACAACCACTTGTAATCACATATTACATGGACCTGTTGAAGAGCACTACGCAAAAGAATGAAAATTTACAATGTTTTATGGTGTGATAATGTAATTAAAGCAGTTGCTATGAAATGGAATATATTGTGTTCAATTCAGTACTTTATGTGATGAACTGGGATTTAACAATGGTATTTTACTTGGAAGATTGCTGTCAAGACACTTGAAGTGAATTCATGATTGGAAAAAGACTAAAAACATTGGTAAAAAGTTACCACTGTACAAAATGTTCAAGCAAATGCAGCATTGTACTGGAAAGTAATAATATAGAAACAGTGTTTTGTGACGTATAAAGCCCTTAGGAACAATCTCGCTTCTATGGACCAAATGAAGCCATTGAAAGCGAAAAATCTCAAATGCCGCACCTGTTTCCAGCAGGAACCATATCGGACTCTCACCGATTCGTGTTCGAAATGTTTGAATATTTGGAACACGATTTCGAATTATTACGCCCAGGTGTCACTTTTCAGACACATTTTTCCTTTTCCACCTTTCAAAGGTATTCTTCAAATGCAATGTTCACATAAGCATGATTTCCGGGTTGAGTTTGGTCAGAAACGGCTGTTTCTTTGTCTGCAACAGCGCCATCATTGTTGGGAACGGCGCCATTGTTGGTTGTAGATGATTGGGCGGCCATTACAGGTGTTCCAGAAGTAGTCTCCGCTGGTGGCGCTGAGGTAGTGGCAGTAGCAGACGCCATTTGTGCGTACATAACAGCATCGTGGACAGAAGGAAAAATGTTACCCTTGGCAACAGAGTAGAATTCAGATTGCTCCACTTTTTCAAATACGTTATCTGAACGGACAAACAAGAAAGTTTGAGGTTAAGAACTTGAAATGAGTCATAAATGTTTGCCTTGTAAATCCTATTTTTGATATTTACCTTGGAGATCAGCTAGAAACAGGCGTACTTTAACCTCTTGGAATGCGTCCAATAACTGTAATAATTAGAATTTTATTGCTTAATTATATGTAAAATCAAAGTGCAATTGTGGCCAAAAGTATTGTCGCTTATTGTGTGCTGCAGGATAGCAAAATGCGGCAGTACTTTTGGCCAGAGTTCTTGTTTTTCTTTCCCTGCCAAAATCCCTATACTTCCCATGTTAAAAGTTTTCTTTAACTCAAAGTTTAGGTAACTCAAACTTTTTAGCGTTTCCCTTGAGATTTGAGTTATCGAAGTATAACTGTATGTTTGATTATAAATGAACAGAGTATAAACAAACATTTTACAGGGGTGAATGTACATGAAATTGTCATTTTAAGTAATGTATAGATATGGAATTTACCTGGCTGAGAGATGTTAGACCAGCAGCATCTATGAAACTAATGGCTGAACAGTCTATAATGATTGTATGCGCATGCGCCAGTTCCACTTGATGGTGTTCAGGTGTTTCAGAAGTATACAGATTGTTGTTGTTGTTGTTATTGTTCATTGAGATTGTGGCCACGTCGCACTGTAAACGATTGCAGAAATTACTTTTAGATATACACTTTCTTTTTTGTTGTCTTGATCTTGGCGATTCAAAGTTTGTTTTTGCTACCTGCTGCTCTTGTTGTCTTCGTTTGTCTTTTTCCAAACGGTTCTGGGTTTTTTTCTGATGAGCTGCCAACGCCCTGTTTTAAAATTTTAATCACAGTTATTGAAAGTGTACTATGGTGCATCAAAGTGCTGCCTTCCTCAAATAAGCTGGTAATGATTTAATACTTTCAGTTGTACTTGATTTGTTATCTCTCTCCAAAGGGCAGCACTTTTGTTTTATGTCTTTGTCTTGATTTAAGACTACTTACTGAGGACTAAACGTTTTCTTGTAGACTTCACTTTTGAAAAAGTCTTTATTGGCGAAGTAAAGGGCACCACCAAAGTGAACGATGTTAATTCCCTCAATTTCCACAGCCTGTAAATTAAAAATGTTATTTCATTTATATTTAGCGAAATTACAAAATTGTTTCAAGTCTTATGAATTTGATTTGGAAGTAATTCAACTTACAGTTTTGAATTTTTTCGCTCCAAGGTAAATGTCTGTGTTAGGTACATTCCCCATTAAATACGTCTTTGGTCTGCAAAATATTGTAAATTTATATGTTAAACAAAATACTAATTTAAATAAGAAAATGTATGTATATGTTACCTTTTGGTTCTGACAAGAATTGTGAGCAAGGAAAATGCGATTCCAACACCTAATCCAATTTCCACTTCAAAAATGACCACAGCCAAAAAAGTAACAGCCCATGTCGCCTATAATTGAATAAACACAAACAATCTTTAGTTAAAAAGGTTGCAAATTGGAAACACTACTGTCAATATATTTGATACTTACAGCATCCAATTTAGAGACTTTCCATGCCCTTTTAAAGTCACCAAACTGCCTGAACATACCTTTCAGGGCTACTACAATAATGGCAGCCAAGACACACTGTATAAACATGGATAACAGTAAAGTAATTAAAAAGCGTTCAAGGATTTTTGGGTCAACCTGCTTAACAACAATTTGACAATGCAATGACTCACATTTGGCAGTGAAGCGAAAAGTGGTGCTATTACAAGTAAAACTATGAGGAGAAGTACACAGGAAGCTGCACTGGCCAACTGCAATGTGGGAGCAAAAAACATGTTTTAAAATTCATCCTTCAATAATAAACCTCCAATTTGCAATAATTACAAATACATACCTGAGTTTTTCCTCCTGCAACTTCTTGAACAAGACTTCTTGATATGGAAGCACAACTTGGGAAACATGAGAAAAATGCAGAGAAGACGTTTGATGTGCCATGTGCCAACAACTCCTATAAAAAGTACCATAGAAAAACTTGAAATTGCTCTTTTCTATACAGGTGACTTGTAACTTAATTACACTTGACACTTACTTGAGTAGCATTCACTTCGTATTTATGTCTCTTGGCAAGAAGTTTCGATACCGAAATGGAAAGTGAAAACACAACCACTGCTATTGCCATCACATCTGCTAATTTCCCATCTAATATCCTTGGATCAGGAAGACTTGGAGGAGGAATACTATATAATAAACACATTGTTACCACTTTTTCCTCCGTATTTTGCGATATTCCCTTAAAACAAAGTTTACTAACCCAGTAGGGATTCTGTTGACTATCTTAACATCATACTCATCGTTCAGATCCAAGTAATACGAGACTAGAGTTGCCGCTACTATCTGTAAATCAAACAGCATATTCATAAATTTTATAACGGTGCTGCAGTTACTTTTAAAGTAAAAATGAATAAATTCAAAGTGAACTTACCACAATTAGTTCAATGGGAACAGGAATCTTCATTTTGTGCCTGTATCTCGCATTGATCCCTTCGTTAACTGCCAAAATAGCAACAATACTGATTGCAGAGATGATGCAAGTTGGAACATTGGCATCCATTATGTTTGCAGTCACATCCACATACGTCTATAGAACAGGAAATAAGTTTTAACAATGTAGGTTACAGGGTGAAGCAAAATAATATGCACACTTACATAGAGCATATTGAGTGGTCCCTCTCTGCTCGGAATGGAAACTCCAACAAGGTATTTTATTTGACTGGTGAGTGAGTGGACAGCAGCACCGGTGGTGAATCCACTGATGAGCATGTCCGAGAGGTAAACTGACAAGGCCCCCAACTGTAGGAAGGCCATGGCCATTTGGATAAGCCCCACCAGAAGACAAGTGGTGGCAGCTATCTTAATCTTGTAAGCGTCCATATCGAAATCTTCCAAAGGGAAATCCTCCATTTCATCGTCTTCGAGTTCCTCCATATCGTCCATGTCCTCCATAGATGCAGATGTAAAGTTATGAGTTATCGTTGTCTGTGGAAGGTGGTAGGAGTCAACTTTGCTCTGAATTATTTTCCCCACCATCAGGCTGACCACTGTTGATGAACCTATTACATAACCCAAATGTGATGATTTATTAACCCCAATAAAATTTTATAATATGTAAATTTAATTTGCAAACATGGAAATGCTAAATAAAAAACGAAAAAAGACACTTTTTTCTTACCAACAGACAAATGCATGGATGATCCCATAATGCAATAAATGAGAACAGGAAAGAAGGAAACATAAAGTCCAACTACTGGAGGGACATTTGCCAAAAGAGAATAAGCCATTCCTAAATTCAATAAAAAATTAATTAGTAACCAATTAGTTATATGTTCAGTTAAATGCAGGGTAAATACCTTGTGGGATGTGCATGATTCCAACAGTTAGACCACCAGCCATGTCACTAATAAGACAGTTCCTGAAATCGTATTTCGGAAGCCACTTGAGGATTGGAAGTCTTTTTTTGCATTGTTGCCAGAAGAAGTTGGAGGAGACATTGCAACTGGCACATCTTGTCTTGCAGGCGTGCAAAACTTGTTTCACAGCTCCTGCACATTCATTATTCATGTAACACGATTGTCAAATTTGCACCTTTTAACTAAATTTACAAGAAAAGTTGGGAATTATTTCAACTTATTATACCAAATAAGGAATAGGTTTGTTAGGTGGTGGTGACTGAGCAACATTTTGCCCTTCATCATCGTTTCGTCTAAATTTTACTTTGTAATTTTTCGCTGACCCTGAGCAAAATTCTCCCAGAAAGAATTTTTTTCTACCTTTTCTCTCAGGCCTGTTGAGTTGATAAACTTCGTGAAAAGTTGCCTGATCTAGAGGAGATCTTTTTGTTGCGTGATCCGTTGATCCTTCATTTTCATTGGTTGTTCCAGATGCAGATGTACCGTTTCCATTTGCTTAAAAAGTCAATGTCAAACGATAAATAAGATAACAGTTAGAAAACAACAGTTAGAAAAAATTAAATTTAGTTTATTGTCAACCCAAACTACATTATAAAACCATATTTTAAAAAAAGCTATTATTTATCAATAAATTAAAGATGACTTATCTCATTTTTCAATTGAAATAATAAAAAGCAGTAAGATTTCTTGTTATGATTACTGTTCCAATAAGACTGCATGTTATTTGCCTTATTGTAGCCCTAATATAATTTCTGAATATTTTATTCCAAGCTATGTATATGAGCTACTAGAAAGAATTGTAACTTATTCCTGCTGAAATGCATTTGACAAAGTGAATAACTGGTTTTATCTAGAGAATGTTATGTACTGTTTCAAGCCATGCATGTACAATACAAGGAAAGTGTGTTTTTATGGTGTTACTTTTTTAGTTGTAACAGAATTTGAATGTTGAACACTAACAACATGCAATTTGCAGAGGTTCCATTGCATTTTAAATGTTAAATTGTTTGAATGGAAATTACCATATTGGAGAAAATGGATTTTTAATAGTCGCTAAATATATTGTGATATGGTGTTTAGTATATGGGTTTGGTTGTTTGATTGAGTGTACCCTTGAGTGGGTTGCTGTCGCTCCACCCTTGTTAAGGTAAACCCACATTGGTGTACTTGCATGCACAAGGACGAAAATCAGCTACTTTTCATGACGTCATGACAGTCTTTTTGCACTATTTAAACTCCATTAGAAGCGAGGTGGGCGTTCGGATGATCGACTTGATTGATATTAAAGATTGCCATTAAAAAAACAGCAGAGTCATTGTTCTCTTTAAATTGCTATATAGGTGTGCTAGGTAACTTACATATCATTCTTATTTTCTTTACATAAAAAATATTATCATTTTTTAATAACTTCATAATGTATGTATCATAGCATATTACATTGTGACCAAATTATTTGTATTTAAATTACATTCCGTATTATACTATAATTAATGTAATAAAATTATTAGACAAAGACTTGCTTTCATTTCTTTAGCACATGGTTTTCTTTGTTTTTTTTTGCCATTTTTAAATAAACATGTTTCTTTGATAACCTTTAGTCTTTTTACAAGTTTTTGTAATGTAGGGTTTCAAGCTTTTCCTTTCTTGTTCATGTTGTGCTTTAAAAATATAACCTACATAAGCTATCAGTATACAGGGAAATCCCTATCGGAATGAATATCTGAAATTGGTTGTCATGTTTTTGCTGGTTTCCACAATGAATTTAATTTAAACACTGTTTGTGCTCTTGTGGCGACAATCAGTCCATTTTTTGCACTTTTTCTGGCCACAGTTGATTGGAGTATTATTATTTTATCTGAGACTGTCCTTCGAGTTTGTTTTTGCAATGAAACTTTCCTTTGCTTTCTTTATACTAACTGCTACCGAGAAAAATTCCAATGTTGAGGGGGTTTCACATGGAAATTCCACACAGTGAACGAATTCTTCTAGCTCCTTTAGGTCAGACATTTTCAAATCCCATGCTTTATATTTAGAAACTTGAACCCGTTTTTTAATGTAGATACACACTTCATAAATATTTAATTCGCTTCGAGAATGTCAACTTTTTTCTAATCAATATTGCATGTGAAAGTAATGTTATCCTGGTCACATTGCCATGATTTATATTCTAGATATTAAAATCTGGTTGCGATAATTATTTATAATTATTCATTATAAAGATTTATTTATGTTTGTTAAATAACTTGCAGTATAGTTTTTTCTCTCATTATTTTCGAAAGTTTACAAGTTTATTGTTCTCTTAATAATTTCAATAAATGACAAATTCTATATGTAATTATACTAGTTCATTAAAAATATTACAAATATTGCTAATTTGCAGTCAACATTCAAACACTAAGTGTATTTGTAGTTTTATTGTTATTTGTAAAAATGCATTAGTCATTCAGAAAATATTGTGGGAAATGTTTGATATTTTATAAGAAATGCCAGAGATATTTAAATACAAGGTTTGTATGCATTTTATTGCTTATACTATAATGAGGCATCTTTTTATTAAATTTTCACAAGTTAAAAAATATATTACCGTTATACCTGGCAAGCACATTTACAAAATAATTACATACTGCAATTTTGAAGGAATTTACACTGACCTTCATGTAATTCAGCAACGAAATTAGTTTTTTAAAACATATTAGTATACCCATAAAAAAGTTTGTATGCCAGAAACTTTTTTTAGTTCATTCCCAATGAGTTGTAATGATTTATTACATGTAAAATGTTTTAAAGTCGTATATAATGCAATTTAGTTCAAGTTGTACTTCAAACAAGGATCTAAATGGAGGGAAGACATTGATGATTTATTATTGAAGACTTTCGAAATAAGAGTTAGAATTTATTTTCATTTTGCAAAGATGTGCCTTGACATTGACCCAAATTGTATTTTGCCAGGGATGTGTCAAGGAACAGTTACCATTGGCAGTGAATAAACGAGTTAAATTATACTACTACACAAAGGTGTTAACTTAAATCAAACCTTGCTCCTTTAATTTGTATCATTGATTCGAAGTAAACAAAGTTGCACTGTCATTCTATATGTTTAACATTTTTATATTGAAAACAAATAAAGTTGTCATTCTGCTATTAGCCATGGATGAAAAATATCGCTGCAATTCCATAATTTAATTACATTTCTTCATTTCATGCAAATTAACAAAATATATATTTACTACATTTTTATGTCTATACTAATAATATAATAATAACTGTACTAATGTTACAACTTAATTCTTGTAATTTGTAAGTGATATATAATCTTATCTTTGATAAGAACAAAATTATATACATTTACCAAATAAAGTTTTTGAACTAAATTTCTTAATTCCATTTCAATGTCATAGCCAAACTAATTGGTTCCAATTAATGCAGAAATCACATTAAATTTCAAACCAGTTGAACTGTGACAAATTATCACATGAAATCGCAATTAAAGTGCTGAAATGTTTAATTACATATAGCATTAAAAAATCCTTAGGCATAATTTTAATTTTATAACTTTGTTTTGATAAAAGTTTTGATAGAAGAAAACAATATATTGGAAGTTTACACCTTTGACGCCACTGACCTGAATCGATAATTCTCATTGATAAAGGTCAATAGTTGCTATTGTCCCTGGACGGTCATTAGTGTTTTGATTGGTGATGGAAATATAGTTACTATATAGTTAAGGGGGTTTGAGTGATTTGGCGATTTTGAGTCGTCAGTGGGAATTTTCTGTCAAGGAGATCTGCTGAACCGCACCCGGTTCTTTCATTATAACTTTACACCCCGTTATCCTTTGCTCGGAGGTCGCATTCCGAACGGGATCGTGCCCAAAGTGGAAACAAATTAAAAACGTTAACTTGATATTACAAAGATGAAGAAGAAAAAAATATGAAAAAAGGCGGCAGGCGTTGCTGCAAAATGTCGCTTTTGTGTGCAACATTCATCACCACAGCCACACATTCAACCTTAATAACCCTTCATTTGCTATAGTACTTTATTCAGAATTTTCTTTTATTGTTCTTACAAATTTGCATTAATTTACTTCATTAATACTGAAGATGTTCTTACAATGGCAACTGTTAATTTTGTATTCCATGTGAGGCAGGGAAAATCGATGCGTTTTGCTGAACGATGCAGGGCAGCACCAAAACGTTAATTTAATCGTTTTTAGAGGCTAACTTCAATTCATCAATTATTCTTATCAAATAATTATTGAAATTCTCATTGCTATTATTTAGTGTTGGCTGCTGTAATAAACATGCATTTGGGCATATTGCTATACATACATTATTATTATAATGTTAGCTATAGCTATTATAATAAATTAATAATTGTTTATTTGCAGGTTAACCTACAAAGATGCTGGATATTCCCATCAACGAATTAGCTGACTTTGTCATTACTGCACATGTAAGTACCCTCAAATTTATTATTTCATTTTATAAATGTAATTTGCAAGTGTTAATTTGGTTTGTCCACACATAATTTTTTACACAATCAAATTGGCAATATTCAATAACACTTTATAATTACTCTATACAATGAGCCTGAAACGATAAATAAACTTGTATATGTTTATACTTTCATATAAACAAAAGTAAAAACAGATAAATCTACTATTTGTTTTCCATTACTTTAAATTATTATTACAGCAGAACTGAGAGTTATTATTAAATAAGACAAGTTATAAGGCAGGTTATTAAATCAACCAGTATTATTTTAGGCAGGTTCTGCTATATATTATTATTTTGAGACTATATCATAAACTTGTTTTGTGCCACTTTAAATATTATATGGATAAGTTGTATATATGTTGAAGTTGGTCAGACGACATCGTTAATTTTAATTTTGATAACCTATATTGACGGCTATAAGAGAAAACCGCAAAGAGTAATAAAATGTCTCTTACCTCCAGTGATGAATGTTTTGTCTAACATGATGGGACAAAATATCGGCTGGCTGTGAAGCCGATCGATGTATCGATCGGCAAATCAATCACGTAAAGTGTCCTATAGAAAAAGGATGAGGTTCCCCAAAAAAATTCAGTAGCACAAATAAGATGTACTGTAAGATGTACTCCGGAGAAGAAACAGTTGTTGCAAATCGGAGCAACAAGTGTACTGCTCTTTATATAGAAATTGTAGAGAGGAAACCTTGAGCAATAAGGGGGTGTAGTGAAACACGTGTTGGGGAAAGGTGGAAAAAGAAACGGAATCTATGTTCCCGTTGTGCGCCATTTTGTTTTTTGCTCATTGTCATAGCTGATCGGAAGGTAAAGTTTGCTGATTAGTTGCTTGTCTACGTCATGTGTTTTTCCACTAAAAACCAACGTCTTGAAGTCACCGGAAACAACTGTGATTCGTGCAAGCAGCAAGGAAACTTGCTCTCATTGGTCGCTCCGAATAACAACAATGTTGACCTTGGACTTGTAAGCGCAAAAAAGTTTTAAAAAAAGTTCCGAAAAGAAAACCACAACATTATATGAAAATATATATCGATGCCGATATCACATAATTAATTTCTCCAAACACTTTCACTTTCACTTACATTCGCACTTCATTGATTGTATTGACCTTCGATTATAATTGGACGCAAACAATGAGTGATCGGTCAATATTGACCGACCTGTAAACAATAAACACATGAAATGTGAAAACAAGGATTTGGGGGGAAAATATTTAGGTGTCAAATAACTGTTTACAAAAAAAAAATATCCAATTATTTCCATATACAGTAAAACCTGTCACATTGAACAAATGTATATAATTATATTGAATGATTATGATCAGTCCAAGAAGCCATTTATATGACAGAAAATGTATTCCCCTTTTCTGTATATAGGACCCTATTACTTTTGAGATGGGGGAAAAACTGTGTTCTTTTGGTTTTCCTCAACTCTCAGTCAATACCTGTATAAATTTAACACATGTATACTACTCTGAAAAAATGAACTCTTCAAATGTGATATTTACTACCCAGTACCTGGACCTGGTTTCTATAAATATGCACTCAATAATTCAATTAATGGGGGTATTTTGGCATTTTGAACCAGCTGACATTTTAATATTGAATCAAGTGCATTGGAGATCGGCATAGGGTATTCTTCTGATAGGTAAAAAAAGTGACATATCGACGAGGATGGGATTCGAACCCACGCGGGCAGAGCCCATTGGATTAGCAGTCCAACGCCTTAACCGCTCGGCCACCTCGTCACATTGTTACCAGTTTTTATGTTACATAATCATTTAGTATAGAGAAACGTTTTGTGCAAAAAAATTAAAATAGCCAGCATTTTTATCACCGTGATAAAGCTAAACTAATGGTAAAAATAGTCAAATCCTTTCACAATTCTCGCAGATTTTATATTTGATGGAATATTTTAAGGGCAGCTGAATTAGAGAAAAATTATACATCATGAATTTTTACATACATGGCCTACTCGATTAGGAAAAAGTTCATTGAAAATTACATTTCGACGAGGATGGGATTCGAACCCATGCGGGAAGATCCCATTGGATTAGCAGTCCAACGCCTTAACCGCTCGGCCACCTCGTCATATTGTTTTAATTTTATATTACACATCAAATTCGTAACATTACAAACTATACATTTTGGAATATACCAAATAGTGGTATATATCACTCAGAAAGTTATAAAATGTTTTAATTCCCGTACTCTGTTTCATATTTTCATGTATTTTTTAAACTAACCAGACACTTCGCCTAAATGAAGAAACTCATTAAAAAAGCAAGTGATTACAATAAAATCTTTTTGGAAATTAGTAAAAAAGTTATAAGCACTAATTTGAAGTTTAGCAGTCTTGGACTGGGTAATTAAGTTAGGAGGTTCTAATATGCTAACAGATCTATTAATTATCTAATAAACTTTAATAGCTAGTATAATTCAGAAACCGTATATAGCTTCAAAATGTTTAAAAATTGGTGGGAAGTTAGGTATACCCTTCAATATTCAAATATTTCTTTTTGAGTTATTAGATGCACTTTACTGATGACTCTCGTGACCTATGTTCTATTCGGAGCAGTTGTGCATTCACTTCCTTCCCAATAGTTGAGTTGAAATGCTAAAGTTTTCTGGGAAATTATGAATACCCTACTATAACTAGTACCCAAGTTATTTTTAGTGTATTCCTGACATTTATCAATTTGAAGTATAGTATTTTTGTGAGCGGAAGAGGAACTCTAAGAATTTAAATCCATTTCATAGAAGCAAATGCAAACGGAAGCGGATCTGTGCATGATGCACCTGCGTAATATTTTTTCAGTGAAATGTGGAAAAGGATATATAGTAGGTACCAGGTTATTTAAATTTTTTAAGGAAGCTATCTTCAACGTTTAGGACCTACAAAAGCTAAAATTTAATATGTATTTATTATGTCTTAGAAATATACTGTATACTTTACGAGTATTTTCTCATTTTTCAAACTCTACTGTTTTGCTATCATGTAATTTAACTTATAAATTAACATTTACCATGAACAGATTGAAATGGTATATTTTATAATTAATCACAGTTATGTTTCATGCTATCTTTGTGTTCATTGTGTAAGGGAAGACATTAATATGTATGCATTATTTACAGTTTGTTAGTCGCATCTTTTTTTATATAAAAAGATATCTTCAGCAGTTTCTACTTTTTAATTTAAACCTTGCAACCGGTTTTTGGATAATTTTGCAGTCCGGTTCATTAAACCTTCCGTTGTTGTTGATTTTTATTTCCGAGCGAAATATACAAGTGGATATAATGCCTTGAATTTTTCAATTCACTTTGACCATTGCCGAAATGCACAAGGAAAGGAAAATTATAGAGCGTGGAAAGTTTTTGTGGGTGGTGATGATTTTGAAAGGATTTCTATTTGAAAAAGCGCAATTTATTCTCTTTGATTAAAACATATTTTGTACATCCTCGAGACACGCAAACGAGTATTACGAGAAATAACAGTGCTCGTAAATTGAAGGATCTTCTCATGAGATATATGTGCAAAATTATTATTCGGCTCGTTGTTTGGGGGCAGATTTTTGGAAAGTCGGTCAACTGCATTTGAAAGTATATGAAAGAAGCCCGAGGCGAAAAGCGACCCCTTGCTGTTGGCTTCCCACTTTCTCCTCATTGCAAGTTCAAAATAACAACTGCACCACACCCGATCCCATATTTATTTATTATTATTATTACTATTCTCGCTGCAATAACAAAAACACCATGGAAATTACGCAAACATTACTTAGCATTGTCCCTATTAGCAAAATATGGGATTAATCAAATGCCAAAGTGTTTTCATTGAGATTGTGCTGTCATATTGTTATGATCTCGGACATTCCCCACTATAAACTCCCCTATAAATAACAAATATTTACTCATAAAGTTGCATTATAGACGTGATACAGATGACATTGATAAAATAGTTCTTAACGACGAGGATGGGATTCGAACCCACGCGGGCAGAGCCCATTGGATTAGCAGTCCAACGCCTTAACCGCTCGGCCACC
>JAQFZQ010001936.1:0-16373 GCA_034696005.1 Glomeris marginata
CTTTTTATCGACTTTGGTTTCAATATACAAATTAATTTTCAGGGTACCCTAGAAAGCTGTGTCAGTTCACCTTTAACGTAACATAACGTAAGAAAGCTTAACGTAACGTAAGAAAGCATCACGTAACGTAAGAAAGCATCACGTAACATAACATAAGAATGCTTAACGTAACATAACGTAAGAAAGCTTAACGTCACATAACGTAAGAAAGCATCACTTAACCAACTCCTAGCTTGACGTAGCATAACGTATGAAAGCATGAACAATACGAAACGGCAAAGTTTAGCAAAGTGTGGCGTAACATAGTTTAAAAACATGACATTATTGCGTAACAATGTGACATAACCTAAAGTGGAACGATGTAACGTACTTCGCACATAAACCTATGTGTGAAGTAACGTAGCACAACAATGTGCGAGGCGACGTAACACAACAAGTGAAGTAGCTGCGTGAAGTAATATAAAGCTAGGTTCGCACTAGTGTTCACACTGCAGTAGAAGCAAAGTAAAGTAAAGTAGAATGTTGCATTGTGGGAAGGAAATAGAACGAAAGTAGAAGTAGGATGATGCTGTACAGTGCGTGAAGTAACTTAACTTAACAAACCCTGACATTGCATAACCTAAGCAAACCTATAATGGAACATATAACCTAATGCAGCATACTTCAATGTAGTCTATACCTATAACAAACTAATATAGCTCAACATAAGGTAACACAAGTATTTATATCAAGTTTGGATTTGTTGAATGTGACATTTGCTTTGTTGGCAAAAATTATGGCTGCGATTCTGCAAGTGGTGCAGCAACGAGAAGGAAATGAGTGGCTGATTGAAAGTAAGAGCTGTCAGTCAGCGTTCACTCACTTTGTGAACGAGCAAACACAGCACATAGTGCGAGCAAATATTTGCCAACAGATCGACGAATCGAAATGGGCATCGTCGAACACCGCTGCGCATGTCGACTCAATATGCAGTTCTAGCGCAAATATTGGGTGCAATGAGGAAAGGGGAAATGCGATATTTCTAGAGTTTGAGTTGGGCCAAGTGGCGTGCAAAGTGATCGATAAAATCACTGTTCCACTTAGGCTTTTCCACCAATATATTCCCCGTATAATGAGATTGCCAAGTTGTTTGCGTAAAATGCTCTGTTTTGCATTCGGTGTGCAAACACACTTTCATCTAATACACAATCTACAGAGCTTATTAAAACAAAGATTGAAAAGTAATTATATTGTATCCTTATGCAATATTAGAAATGTTTTCATGGTTTGCACCGTGAAGCAATTCTATTTTTATACATGCAACATATGAGGATGATCAGGAGTGAGTGTAGAGAGTAAAAATAACTATTTTGGGACCATTATTTTTCTAATTTCCCCACTTTAAAATGCTGTTTTGTGTTAGTTTAAGCTAATACACTACATTACAAGACATTTTCCATAGAACATTACATAGTACTTTCACGTGTTGCGCGCGTAAACTCGCGAAAGATTTTTACGTGATCTGAAATTAAAGTTTCAATGTATATTACAAAACGTTGTCAGTTCACCTTTAACTAACTTCTTGTTGTGATCTACTAGTGTAGTAGTATACATTTTAAACTAAATATTTCGTTTTCAGAATCACCGCAGTGTCCATTGGTTAACAACGCGAGCCCGTCTCCTCCGATAAAAACAGAGTCTACGAATGGAACGGGCAGAAGGAGTATGAAATCTACTTTCTTAATTACTGTAATTTGGTGCATTGGAATGGAAATAAGTTGAATTTTTTATTTGAAAAGATGCCAGACAGGCACGTGGACGTGGAAGGAGGCACAACAACCCCTCGCCTGATCCGCAAAACAACCTGGAACGTGTTTTCATCTGGGACCTCGATGAAACTATCATCATTTTCCACTCGCTGCTCACTGGAAATTATGCTGCAAGGTTTAAAAAGGTAAAGTACCAATGTATTCATCATATTAAAGTTATTGGAAACCTTGAATTTGGGATTTTACGTTAGGATTCTGCGACTTCGCTGTCGCTCGGTTTACGCATGGAAGAGATGATATTCAACTTGGCCGACACTCACCTCTTCTTTAATGATCTTGAGGTTAGTTATTATAATTGAGCTTAGTTTTTCTATAAATTTATATTGATTTATATTATTTGATTGTTAATATCTGGATTAACTTCATTCGTAGGAATGCGACCAAGTGCACATCGACGACTGTTCATCGGATGACAATGGACAAGATCTTGGGTAAGTTATATTTATACATTTGTATATTTGGGTATACAATGAGTGTTGTTAAATACTAGGGTAATAATGTAGTTTAATTAATAATAGGAACTATAATTTCCAAACCGATGGTTTTCACGCGGCATCCAGCAATGCCAACTTGTGTCTGGCGACTGGAGTGCGAGGAGGTGTCGATTGGATGAGGAAATTAGCTTTCAGGTATCGTCGGATTAAAGAAGTGTACAGCAGTTATAGGAATAGTGTTGGAGGTGAGTCTATTGACGTTTTTAAAGATTGGAATACCTAAATGTTTGAAGGAATGCATTTATATTTGGCAGGTCTTTTGGGAGCACAAAAAAGAGACAACTGGCTGCTTTTACGATCAGAAATTGAAACTATCACCGATAACTGGTTGACACTCGCACTCAAGTGTTCATCTATTATTCATTCTAGGTAATTATAAATTTAAAGGTGAACTGACAGGGTAAATTTCTTGCAACCGATTTCTCTGAAAAATTTCCTATGCATCAACAACATGTATTTGCATATGTCCAATTTTTTCCTAATTTTTCCACCGATTTTTTAAATAAAAATTCGCAAATTTGCCCTAAAATAGGGTGTGTATGGCATGCCACTTGCACCAAAACGTGCTAAATGCCTACTGGTTATATACAGGTGGCTTCCCCACTGCACATGCTAGAACAAACTCTCCATTCTAGAATTTTCCCCCTCCTAGCCTCTATGCACAGGCCCAAAAACACACAAACTTCAATCTGTTACAACATTTTTAATAAATTTTTAAAAAAGAAAAGAAATGAACTCATAGTTTTAATTTTAGTCATTCTTTCTACAGTCCGAATATCATGGGGTGTTACAAAACCGTGTCTGTTCACCTTTAAGTAGTGTTACTTTATAGCAATGTGCTAACATAAAGTGTATTTGGTTTGGTAGGTCAAACTGTGTTAATGTGCTCGTTACCACCACTCAGCTGGTACCTGCTCTGGCTAAAGTCCTCTTGTATGGACTTGGAGGAGTTTTCTCAATTGAGAATATTTACAGCGCGACCAAAATAGGTTTGTCATTTATGAATCATTTGAATTCCTACATATTTGTTTCAGGTACTGTCAATTGTCATGCAGTAGTGAAATAACAAACTGTTTGAAGTGTTTTACTTGAATCTACTAAGGATATATTTGACTTTAAGGAAAGGAAAGCTGTTTCGAGAGGATCGTCTCAAGATTTGGCCGGAAGTGCACATACGTTGTTGTCGGAGACGGGCAAGATGAAGAATCTGCTGCCAAACAAGTAATAACAAAGCTTCCATCTAATTGTAATTGATTAAACAGGAAAGGGTTAAAATTATTAAAGTTGCTTGACATTTTTTAACCCTACAGCTGAATTTTCCTTTTTGGAGAGTTTCTTCGCACTCTGATTTGGCTGCTCTCCATCTTGCCCTGGAACTGGGTCACTTGTGAAACTTTGAGTGTGGAAATATGGAAGAAAACCATCCTGTGACTCTTAAAGACGTGCGTACTTTTTTGGCTAAACGAGAGAGTTGAGTGAGTGAGACACGAGAAAGAAGATGGTGTACGATGTACGGGTCGAAGAAGCTAATCAAGGAAATTACCAAAGGAAATATTCCTGACGAGGACAATATAGCTGTGATGGTATACGGGAATTAAAGACAATTCCTGGAACTTTGGTAGTGATGGGAAGAAAAGAAATTGCAATGGTTACCGGAAGAAAAATGGCCGCTGAGTTTTTACGGTTTTTGTTTGTTTTTTTTACAAAAACCGGTAAATATATGCGGGAAGTATACATTGTACTTTCAACGTGCGCAAAGTGTACTGATTGTTTACGGTCATGTATTTTTTAGATACTTATAAGTTCAATTTTCGTTTCAGTACTTAATGAACCGGTCTGGAAACTCAAAATAAAAGTTTTATCCCAATCAACACAATGCATTTTGTCGCTAATTTTCATCATTTTTGTTCTTTTAACATGCAAAATGTAATTGCTACTGTACAGGCTGGTGGTAAACAAACAGTTGGCAATGTTGGAGCAACTCTAAAGGCGCATATTTATCAGAACGTCATATAAAATCCTATGTTATAACTGGGTGTTCAGAGTGCCCAGTATTTTAAAGGGACAGTTTACCCAAACGAAATTTTTTGATATGTTGTGCGCAAAACCAAACTATAGAAAGTTTGTATAGGAAGTTTTTCTAAATTCGTGATAGTTAACGAGATATTAAATAAAAACCGTCCTAAAAGGGGCGTGTTTTCATCGTGTGTCCTGGCCAGGACACCAATCGCGTTTGAGTGGAATCGAACGTTTTTAGGGGTGAAGCCTCCAAAAATGTTCAGGGGTGGAAACTCCAAAAAATTTAGGGGAGGAGTGAACCTCCAAAAAACTTTTAGGGGAGGGTGGAACCTCCAAAAAATTTTAGGGTGCCTTGACCAAATTCAAATATGGGCGCTTTCATTTCCGTTCCTGATTGGTTGTTATATTTCTGTAGCCGCTTTGCTCGGATGGAACGTCGTCCACGTCAAACATGAACCTGATGTCCATAATCGATAACGGGCACTTGGTTCGACTTGGTTTCAGATTTGATATAAGCGGCGCTCCATACAGCGCTACGAGGCTCGCGAGCCAATCAGCGGCTTGCAAGAATTGTGATTACTTGCGTGTTCCGGCGACGCGGTATTTCGCCAGTGAGAAGCGTGGCGTTGGACGTTTTATATTTTGCGTTGGTAGTTTAATTTTATACTTGTGGTCGAAGTAGTGAGCGTCGATTCGTTTTCAAGAGCAGAAGAAGAATTCGTTTGTTCATTTCCATTTGCAGATTGAACCAAATTTGAACGAAATCGAGTTTTCCGTTGAACGTCGTTTGCGTGGAAGAAGTCGGAATGGCTCCTAAAAAAGCGGTATGCAGTTGATTTTACCTTGGACTATTAGTCCAAGATTTTACAAAAACGTGGTCATGCATTGCAGTTGTTTGAATCTCATTTTGTAGAAACCGTCAACGAAGAAGAAAGAAGTTATTGAGAAGAGCAACAACAACGTGGTAAACGACTTAAAGGTTCGAAATTTTATTTAAATGGAAATTCCGTTGAATTGTGATCTATTTAATTTATTAATTTGAAAATATTTCCTGTAGATTTCTAATGCAAGAAGTCTACGATCAAGCAAAAGAGGATTATTGCCTTCCACGTCTAATTCAGTACCAATCAAGAAAACAAAACTTGCAACTAAACCAAAACCAAATGCTTCATTCGAAGTTGAACCTGAACAAAGAGCAATTCCGGAAGTGAAACAATTACCCAAAGAAGAGGCTAAACAAGAAATAAAACAGAAAAGTAGGAAAAGCAATGCAGGTTGTTATTTTATACAGATTATACACACCAAGGTTAAAAGTATTTCTGCAAAATTGTGCATAAAATTGTGCAAAACTCATTTAAACTACTTTAAAAATTTAAAATTATTTGCACTACTCTACATACCAAATAATTAATCCTTTAGTATGTGTTTGCAGAATGTATTTTACACTATTTATTTATTTATTCATGATATTTTCCATGATAACAAGTTTAAGAAAATGTAAATAATTGAAATACGAGATGCAAATATAAGAAGTGAAACATTTTGTTTTAATATCAACAGCTGTCGACTTGGACTTCAAATGGGAAGTTGAGAACGGTGTTGCGCTAACAGCCGGGGAAGGTGACGTTGGCCAGTTGGGACACGGTGACAATGTCCTCGAGTGTCCGAGACCTCGTACCGTTGAGTTCGACAAGTCTGTCGTGGACATCTGTGCCGGTGGTATGCACACTGTCTTGTTGACTGCAGATGGGGAGGTATCATTGATATCATTGGTTGTTGGCATTATATTTTATTACAGTGGGCCGAATTACCAGTTGGTTAAATTGATTTCCAGGTATTCACCTTCGGGTGCAACGATGATAACGCACTTGGTAGAGACACATCAAAAGAAGGGAGTGAATGTACACCAGGCAAAGTGGACATACCTTATAGAGTGGTGCAGGTGTCCGCTGGAGATTCCCACTCTGCGGCACTCACCGCGCAAGGGAAGGTGTACGCGTGGGGAAATTTCAGGGTACGCGGTGCTATTTGCTGTATTTTCTATATTTATGTGTTTTCGAAATTTATATATACATCATAAAACTGTCATGGAAATCCTGGAAAAGTCGTAGAATTATATATAATTATTGTAGCAGATGATTCTTTGCCGCAGCACGGTTCGTGAAAATTACAATTGACCGTTCTGTCCGTTAGGATGTCAGCGGTGCGATGGGCTTCAACCCTGATGGCAGTATGCAGAAGACACCACTAGCTCTCCTGCCCAATTCAACTTTCACGAAGATTTGCTCAGGTTGCGACCATCTAGTGATGCTCGGTTCAAACGGCGTGCCTTTCACTCTGGGATGTGCGGAGCAAGGGCAATTGGGACGGGTTGCGCCGTGCTTCGCCGAAAGAGGTGGACGCAAGGGCCTCGGTCAGTATCCTTCAAGTTACTCCTAACCGTAACCTGGTAACTATAACTTCTAGTGAAAACTTCATTTGTCTCGCAGAACGGTTGTTCACGCCGAGCCCGATCCACACTCGCAAGTTACACAACAAGAACATACGGTTTAAGGATGTTTGGGCCACTTCACACAATACGTTTGCCAAGACGGATGATGGAGAGATTTGGGTTTGTGGCCTGAATAATTACTGCCAATTGGGTAAGTGTGCTGATATAATATACTGGGTGGTCATAAAGTTGGTAAGTACTGAATTTTCGCTGAACCGCAATTGGCAATTTTGTTTAAACCGCGTGTTTGTATTTAGCAATTGTTTTTGTACAATAAACTTTTGTAATCAGTGAAAGACTTTATGACAACCCTGTATAAAAAGTGTGCCCAAATCGGCCAATCAGAGCAAATCAACCTAACATTCGTCGAAAAACATCTCGAAATGTCCGTTATCTCGCCGGATATGATTATTTGTGATTATATTGATCTATGTTCATCAAAAAATGATTGTGTTAGGATTCTGTCAGTTCACCTTTAAAATATGATGTTTCCGGAGATTAATTGTGTTTCATTTATACTAACTAGGGTTACCGAGTGCGATCGGCGTGCAATACTCGTTTGGAGTCAGCTCCGCGTTCAACGGAGTCGATTGGATTCAGATTGCGGGAGGACAGCATCACACCTTGTCGTTAAGTGCAAAGGGTAAGATGATAATCCTGATCAATACATGATGCTATTTGTTTTTTGAAACTTTTGTAAAATAAGTACGATGACCGTGAATGGATTTCGGGGATTTTGTAGTTAGCGAAATGCCCATGTGTTTAAAAGGACTAAATAATATTTCAGGGCAAGTCTTCAGTTGTGGACGTAAAGAATATGGCCGACTTGGGTTAGGAAATAACACAGATGACTCGGGTGTTCCAAAGTTAATCGATTCGTTGGTTACGCGTAAAGTTGTCAGCGTCTCGTGCGGAACGGCTTCATCGTTTGCCGTAGATGACTCTGGTAAATGCCCATTTAACGTATAAATTGCAGTTAAATTTGATGTTGATGGATTTTTGGTAAATAATTCCAGGTTCTGTCTATTCGTGGGGAATGAGTGCCAGCCAGTTGGGCCACGGCAATGAAATTAACGATTCTGACTTATGGGAACCGAAACAGATGACATCGAAAAGTTTGGCGGACAAACGAGCAGTTTGCGTTAGTAGTGGTGGACAACATGTCGTCATTTTAGTCGATAACAGTGCTCATAATAACAAAATGTTGCCTATTACTAAATGAATTTATTGATGTTAAAAGTTTTAATTACATTAAAAGTATTTTTTTGATCTTGTAATGAATTTTGTAGGAATAAATTATACCAACAATGTTCCAAGATGGCTTCCAAAAGTTAACCCTTCTAACGTGTATATTTATCCAAATCCTTGATTTATCAATCAATATTTCCTGATCATCATTATTATAATCCAAATTATTTATGGATTAAATTGTACAGGAGAATTGAGGTTTGTTTAATTACATACTATGTTTTTAAACAAACTGGTTTGCATTTTTGAGAATTAGGTATTTTTCTGTTTATAGGGATGAATTCCTAGATTAATTTAGTTGCTAATTATATAGAAATTACTAGATTTTATGCAGGCAGTAGGTGGATTAAGCCGGATTAAGCAATTTTACGAGGTATTTTTACGGCGTTTACTCTAATTTTACAGTTATTTTAAAGTTTAATCTGTTTTTGTGCCGTAAATAACGGCCAAATTTAAATTTCGTTCGATTTTATTTGAAAACAGCCAATCATGTTGATCGTGTGACGTCACTTCACTCATTACATGCTGCTGATTGGTCTTGCTGTATGAGACGCTATCTGTACCAAAAGTAAAGACACGCGGCTGTCCGCTGGTCATTGACTTTTGATGCGAATGGCGTTCCATACAAATGTTTCTTCGCGCATCAAAATGGCGTCTATGGTTAAATTGGCCTTTCCAAGGCAAGGTGGCTAAACTGTCTGCGTACTGAGCTCTAATTGGCTGAAACGAATGAGCTGCTAGTTTCAAGCCGCCGTTGCTAGATGTAGCCGCGGTTTGACCAATGAGCTATATAGCTCATTGGTTTGACGGCGGCTGAAAACGAAGGGGGTGTTGCTAGTGAGCTATCAGGAAGTTGGATGGGATGAAAAAGTTTCCTTACGTTTTTAAAACAAACAAGCAACAATTATAATCAGGATGAGGATAAATGACAGAGAAATAAAGCATAGCGCTGAAGGAATGGCGGACAAGGAAGGCCGACTCACTATGAAAACCAACAAAGGCAAATTCACGTCAAGGTATTGTACCATTTTTTGTTAGTCTTATTTTTAATATCTGTCAAAATATTTCCGTTACAGGGCCGAAGGAGTTGTGGTTTAAGCTTCGTGGAAACTTATTTTATTACTATAAGCTCAATTTGCATGGAGGAGTTGCTCACAGTGAGGTAAATTATGAAAAAATGCGGATTTTTTATTTGCCTCACCCTAGGGGCCGTTCAAAAATTACCTTTTTTATTAACAGTGAATAATTTTGCGATTAGTCATAGTTCACATTCTCCAGATTGAGCTGGAAATGAGTAACAGCTTATGATATGATCACATCATTTTATATATGCAAAGAAACTACAGGATGTGAATAAAACAAATTAAAATAAATATATATACAACATTTCAGTAATTATATAATGTTAAAATTGATAATAAATTTGCTTAATTTACAACAGGATAATCCTTAAAATTTAAATGTTTTATAATTGCAATTTGAAAGGTTGTGGATAGGCAAATACGATTATACTGTATAATTGTTTGAATTGAATTAATACAATTGAATAGTACCGTGTCTTAAAAATTGTTTATTTCTCAGCCCATTGGCCTTTACATTTTGGAGAATTGCCAAATTGAAGCAGAAACGGGGAACACTTTTACCATAAGTATGTTTGAAAAGTGTGGTAACTTTGTTTAATTAAATCAAGATTACATGTTAGTTTATTACTGTGCAATGAATATGTAAGTAGAACAGTTAAAGGTGACTGGCAAGGTTTTGCATGCTACCCTTTTGATATCACAATAAAATGTAGTTAATATCACTAATGTCATTGGTGAAATCCGTTTCTCAATATTTATAGTGAAAAGAAAGTTAGAGCTAAAGGAGTTTCGTTGTTTTTGAATTTTCTGAGCATGTGCAGTGAGGTGCGCACGAAGTATGAGGCACCTGCTGCACCATAACTTGCGTATAAGCGAGGCACCATTTTGTTTGCTCCGCAACAAGCATGCAATGAAGCTACATATTCAAACTATTGAATTGTAAACCAGGACACTTTAATATAAATATTTGTAGTTGAATTTGCAATTATAATCAAATTAACTTTGTTGGATTTTGCCGCGCAAATTTTACAGCGAAATCATTTTGTTTACGTGTACGCAGACCATCATCAGGTAAATCCCAGTTGGACTTATTATTGTCCCATGTCCTACTTGGACAGATTCCCTGTTGGAAATGCAACAGTCCATTACACTGCCTTTAGGCTTGGAATAAAGGGTTGGAACATAATAGTCCGGCATTGGTAGAGTGGGTAAATGGCGTAGCGAGTGATGTAATGACTCCATTGCAGTGGGTTAATGGTATCATCATTGAATGGCTCCAACACTGTTAGTTTGCTTCTACTGTAATTTATTGTAATTGCTTTGTCACACCTGGTGGTTATCCGTGATTTACAATTTCGTCCGCGCGCCGATGTTACGTACTGTTCTTACCAGAGTATCCAGATTATATGAAAACTGTTTTAATCTAAATTATACAGTACTTACTTATAGAAAAGACCTGAATGTACTATTTGTGTGTTGTTTTTATCTATTCATTTTTAATTTATTTTTTAATATTTTAAAATAAGGGTTCTTCGATGACGTAGACAAGAAACTGGAGTTTACAACTGGAATTGGTTCCCAATGCGAGTCATGGGTTAGAGCATTACAAGAATGTAGTTATGATTGTAAAAGGCAACAACTTAAGCTTTTACAAAGGAAAATACTGTTCCGAACAGGAGTGGTCAGTTTCCGGTCTCGTAGTAAATGCCCTTTCGACAATAAGAATTTATATATTGGTCATTTCTATTAATTGACAGGATCCACTACAAGGTAAACTACAATCAATACCAGCTGCTGCTGTGAATCCACCCAAAAAAAGTCAATTTTATTTATGAAGATAGTTTAAAGTTGAATATATAATGTTTAACAAATATTTCATCTTTATTATCAAAGCGATGTCAACACGGTGTACATACTATTTTATATATTAGCACATTGAATGCTCAATTGAGATGTTACTTGTAAATTGTTAAATTTGGGAAGGTACGCGATGGCCACGCAAGGTCCACATTCCCCCACTTCTGTGGCGGGCCGTTGCGTATCTGGCGTGAGACTTTACTCGTTCAACAAATGATATAGATGATGTTATTCCATTTTGAGATTTCCATGAAATCACAATGTGAATAAATAATTGGAACGTTTACATGACTGGTTTGAATGCGTGTTCTTAATCGCGGTGAAAGTTATGATTTTTAAAGCGCATTTCTTTGCAAACACTTGTGCCAAACTTTATTTTACTAAAGGAATATAAGATCCGCAGAGGCTCAACTTTCAATTTGGGTGTGCAAGGGTAATATTAACTATGAATAATTTTCCTTCTTTCAATTTATTATTAATTCTCTTTGTGGCAATATCTCGCCATTTAAACTTGGAATCGATTATTACCAGAGAAATTACTGACACGACAAGCTTGTTTCGGCCAAATGGCCTCATCAGGTGTCATGAACTTTTATTCACCAATGAGTTTGTAGTCAGAATTATTATGGATTTGATATCAATGGGTTTGTAGCTCAGTGGGCTGGAGCGCTTACTTCCAGTAACTACTCGTAGCTTTTTGTAACAATTTTTTAAAAAAGTTTTGTTTGCGCCAATCGTTTTATTGGCATCAATTCTATAGAATTACACTTTCCAGGGTATCTTATAAAACCTTGTCAGTTCACCTTTAAAATAAATTGTGCCCAATACCAATGCCATACCAATGCCAATACCGTATACCGCATTTGAATGGATTGAGAATTTTCTTTGAGGTTGTATAATATACAATATACATATATAATAAGCAGTAATAATGCATTTACTTTGCTGCGTACCAAGTAAATTGCATGAATGACAATGTTTTGTAGTATCTATTATAACCGAGTGAGTTGTTTTCTGACCGAAATGTCCTTTTGTTTTTGTCGACTAGGTCAAAGCTCCCACACGTATTAAACAGGGCATGTCGAATGTAACTTTCAACAGTTTTATCAGTGCACTGGACCTTAATATAATCCCAAATTGCTTCATGCTTTTTTGTTTTCGTTTCTGTCCACCCGCAAAAATGTCGCGTAGTAAAAGTTTCACTTGCGGCCGTAAGGATGCGGATGGTGAAGGAACTTTGAAGGGAAGAAATGAACTTCTTGGTACAGACTTATAGGGTGGGCATTTCGTTTTCCTCCCGTTACCACACAGGTGTATATTCCAAAGTCTTTAGGGTTAACGTCGTTTATGGACAGCATTGAAATGTGTCCGTGGGTCCTCTCGAAATGTCTGAAGTCCTCGCCGAAGTTCGGGTAGTCCTGCTTATGCCACACTACATTCTGAAATAAGTCCCAATATAATCCATTTACATGCACTTTTCTATCTCAGTTGATTTATGCAATTTAACAACAGAAAGATAAACCTCAGTTTATAATAATCAAAAGTACACGCGAGTTATCGGGAAAGTTACAAAACTTGCGGCAAACTTTTACTGACTTTATTTTATTCTAGGGCCAAGAAACACTTTCACATGTAATGTAATAATTTTAAACAATACTTTAATATGTATGTTAAACGTTCTGTTATGTAACATTTGACATTACAACAGCTTTGTATTTTTAAATAAAACACGGTCATTACTTTCCGGTTAACCCACATATATTTTTTATATATTTGTAATATAAATGCTTTACATAATTTAGTTTATTAGTATTTATTAATTTTACATTTAAAAGTTTTACTGCAATTTTCTCACGCAACCAACTTCATTTGTTTGGACCTGCCCACAAAACAAAATGGCGACCTGATGCTCTAACTTCATTATTGTGTGATCCGTACAATTAATTATAGAGTACACAATTTGTTCAGAATTCATAGAAATAAATCTTTCCTACTGATTAATTGATAGCTTACTTTATTATTAATTTCTAACTCTTTTTTTATACAACACGTTGTGTAACTGAAATCCATTATAGTATTTTGAGGAAAAACGGTTTAATTGCTCACCATAAAAACTTTGAAATGCCACACTTAGTATTGTTTAAATATTAATGAATCCTAAATGTAATTTGTTTTAAATTTGTATGTCCATAATAATCCTATCATTTTCACGAAACATGTTTCGAGTCCTCATCTCGGCATAAAACCGTGCGAAATGGAACATTAATATTTAATACACTTAAAGTGATGATAACTTCCCACTTTAAATCCACAAATTGAGTTGAACTATAATGTACTTACAGAAATAATGTAGGTGTCTGATGGAAAATGGCATTTCAATACGGCATCCTTTCCATTGAAGAGTACCGTGCCGTATCCCACTTGTAATTTCTCGTATTCCTTCTTGGGATTTAAGTGATATGCTGGAAGTTGATGATGTGGTGGTGGTAGATGAACTGGATGGTATAGTGGAGGAACAGGAGGATATACTGGAGGATATATTGGAGGATTAACAGGAAAGTGTAGCGGAGGAATAGGAGGTGGTAACGGAGGAACAAAGTGATGGGGATAATAGGAATCTGCATGGAAATGTGGCCATGGATATGGATTAATAACATTCTTATGCTGGAATGGAGTGTAAGTGAACCAACCTTTTTTAGATTCAGGCTCAAAAGGCAATGGTGGATGCGCGTGTCTCGCAAACAGCGCTGAACTCCTTTCGCCATTCTCTACCGTCTCATTATTATTATTCATTGTCAGATTTGAAATTACATCATTCACCACAATGGTTTTATTCAATGTAACTGTGTAATTTGAAGTTGACAGTGAAGATGGAGATGTTTTCAGTTCACTTTGGAAATTCCTGAGGGCCAGGAATGACATCAAACCGAAAAGATTGACCGGTGTCATTCCTGCGCGAAAACACATATTACGTACTATGCAAATAAATTATATGAACAGTGAAACTTGCCTATATGGAGACCTATATGGAGATAAAGACACCAAATGGCTATTCCCAGGAAATCATAGAATGAATGCACTTCCTGTTGTTCGCGGTGTCACCATCAAGTCCAGAACCGAAGTCATCTCTCGCTTGGTTAATACTGGAAATAAATGCTGCAATGATATGTTTTTTTGTTTGGTTTTCTTTTTGCAGTGTAATCAAGAAACTGTGCTGAGCAATAAGGAGTTCCTCTTCCTTTCGCAACAACTTCAAATGTCCTCCACCCGCATACGAGATCTTCATTACTGGAAGCAGCGCGGCGTGAAATCGGGGACATGGGCACCACCGATAGACAATGGACGTGGCATGCAGATATTAGCCCACATTTAATACAATTAAGTTAGCCATATGTACCGAAATTAAGATACATATTGTTATATCAGTGGCCATATATCTTGCGTATGCCCTTGCACCACTTCACGCAATCGTGTACGTCTCTTCGGAAAGATTTTAGAAGACCTTGTAGATTTATTGGGACTCTAAAATAGCCAAATGAATTGCTGTTCACATATTCGAAATATTTAAGCCTAAATGTGAGATGTTGGAAAGACGCGAAACCAAAATGGCGCCGTTACAACGACACGCAACGTTACTCCAATATTTCGTATAAAAACGTCTCTTGTACAGTGTATTACCGAATTATGAAGACTAATATACTCATAATGTTATCAACAACAACTATAGTCAGTTGAAAGGTAAGAAGGAAACAACAGGGTATATGAAGGGCGTGACTTCAAACCAGTACCCTATCAAAAGGCAATAATACCTGGCAGAGGAGGAGCATGAGGGTGTAGCGGGTGGGATTATGATGTATTAGCCAACAGCCTGCTCACTCCTTTTCCAATGAAACCTCCCCCTGTTTCATTTTCACGCTTAAACTGACTATACGTAGTTATCGCGATGATTGTTCGATGTCATCGCGTTACCTGGGTTAATGTTATCGCATGGTTACGTACGTGAATTCACATCTGTATTTAATTTTATAGCATGGTAAGGATGATTTAAGGGAGAATTAATTTAGGAGGTAGAAGTTTTAATAAGTTTTAATACGTGCTTGCTGCAGTGACAAGTTGCCAACTGATCTTTTTTAGTCTATAGCTGTACATCTTGCCTTAAATCCCAATAGACATTTTTTGTGCAATTTCTCCTTTGTTTGAAATGAGAAGTCACTGTCTAAAGTAATATCGGCCCTATTTTATTGATATTGTTTTTTTAGTTCAGTTGCACAGTTGGGCATGTTCTCACGTGACGTCATACTCAAGCACCATTTACCAGCCATGAATTATACCCAGGTCGCATGCCTTAGTGATTTGTGTGTCTTTTAGCCCTTATTTATGTACAGTCGATATTGTGAAATTAGTAAGTAAGTTATTGATGCGAATAATGTTGAGTTTACTTCACGTTTACTTCACGGTTACTTCGCGGTTACTTCACGGTTACTTTGCGGTTACTTCACGGTTACAGTTAAGTATAGTATAACGTAATATTAAACGCTGCGATTTTAAAACTATAAAAAAATGTATCGAATGAAATTCACAATTATGATTGGATTTATATTTTAAACTTAACACCTTTTATTGATAGATTATGTAAAGTTGAATTACAGTGAACAAAAAAGAGGTACTTTGACTACGGATTTTAATACTACAATTGTAAAAACACAATAATGCGTTCTGCATGTGTATATGACCCGTTAGCATCAGGTTCAATACTACAGTGAAACCTGTGAGACACGGAAAGCAATGGGAACGGACAATATTTCAGTTTCCAACAGGCTTCCCGTTCCAGACAATTTTTTTGACAACTGGATTCTAGAAGTTTTAGAAGGCTGAATTATCAGAAATACAATATTGCACCCATACTCCACAAATTACACTTTCGCATTCCTTGACTATATCTGCATCGCAAATACAAAATATTTGAACCAAGATTTTTCAATGTCAAATTTATAACATATTGTCAAAATTAATAAAAAATTTCAATTATTCTAAAATTTTTAAAAAATTTCAATTATTCTAAAATTTATAAAAATTTCAATTATTCTAAAATTTATAAAAATTTCAATTATTCTAAAATTTAAAAAAATTTCAATTATTCTAAAATTTAAAAAAAAATATCAAAATTTCTAAAAAAATGTCAAGATTTCTAAAAAAATGTCAAGATTTCTAAAAAATGTTTAAATTTCTAAAAAATGTTTAAATTTCTAAAAAATGTCAAAATTTCTAAAAAATGTCAAGATTTCTAAAAAATGTTTAAATTTCTAAAAAATGTTTAAATTTCTAAAAAATGTCAAAATTTCTAAAAAATGTTAAAAATTTCTAAAAAATGTTT
>JAQFZQ010001937.1:0-16366 GCA_034696005.1 Glomeris marginata
CGGTCTATTGGCCAAACCATGGCCTCCCCACCCCCCTCCAATTACAGTGTCCAAGCCTTTACTATACAGCCTTGGTCCAACGTTTCTTACCTCGGGTCTCGCTTGTCCCTGTGGTCCCCTTTGTCCCTGTTGTACCCACCATCATCCCTGTGGTAATGGTAATGGCTACCGCCTCCACCACTCATCCTATCCCGCCGATGGTCATTGTTATACCTGCTGGAAGCCAACAAACCAGATTCGTTATCAGTGTCACCGTTTTAAACCTAACTTTTACATTTGAATGTTGCAATGTTCAGTCGAGTTTTACCTTTCCTTCATATCCCTGTTTCCAAACTGGTTTCCATGAGCCCATCTGTCGGCAGCAGGTGCGTTGCTGACACCTCTTGGCGTGCCCGAGTATCCACTTTGCGACGACCCACCACTACCGTGCCAAGAATTAGAGCTGGATCTTGAAAAATGATCACATATTGCACCGTTTAAAGACCGGAGCCATAATTGACACTCCTCACCCTTCTCTTCGTTCCACACGGTCCTTGTTAGTGTCCTGCCAACTTTCCGATGGTCCGGGACATGGCCTTTTGGACGGTGTCGCACCGTCTCTCACTTGACCGTTGCCCTGTTCCTCGCGCCGTTTCCCACCGCTGCCACTCACCGAATGATGCGACTTTGTGGGTGGAGTTATATTCTGTAATTACGAAACGCGAGACAAACTTTATCGTACAGTCTTAAATACTGTAGTATGAATTCAGGGATTTACCTCCTCCTTAACCTTATCCTTGACGGCTTTTTCGCTCTCGGAACGTTTCACGGCCGCGTGTTTGTACAATTTGTAAAGCTTCTTCGCGTCGTACTCCGTGAATTTCGACACAAAGTACCACAGATTGCTACCGAAACAGGAATTAAAGAGAAAAGAAAATAGGGAAATAATCAAAATACAGTTGACCATCGTCAGTTTTACAAATGAAGTTAAATTTCTTGCCTTCTCCACTCCTTCGCACTTTCCGGATCGTTGCGTCTGAGGCATTCGTTGATATGATCACCGATTTTCAGTAGACATTGCCTCGTGTGCATCACTTGTTCCTTCTCGGACAGGTTCTTGTCGGGGTTGTCCAGCTGCTTTAGCGCTTTCTTCACGGGTCTCATCTTCTCCTTGCATTCGTTAAACACAACCGGATTCAAATCTCCGATCATCTCGATGGCGACCGGTTCTGAATTGGCGGTGAAATGCATAGGCCCAGAAGCATCGGACGCTCGACTTTTATCCTTATGTCTTTCAACAGACTACAGGTGAGGTTTCCAAGAAAACAGACAAAATCCCAATGAGAATAATCACATCGCGGGTTTAAAAGCTTACGGCATAATAACCCTGGCGGCCTTTTCCCTCCTGTCAGCCATCCGCTCTTCTTTTGAACGTTTTTTCTTCCCTTCTTCGGTGGACGTTGGCGGAAAGGCCGAGAGATTCTTGCCGGACTCTTCTTCGTGGCCAGCCGCGTCCGCATCTGCAACCTTGCCGTCAACTTTCAACGCCTTCTTCCCGCTACCTTTGGGCTGAACCGTTTAACGGATATTAGATTCATGAATGTAGCTACATCTCTAGATAAAAGATGGATTTGAACTTACCAGAGGTGAATTACTCTGGCTTTGTCGGCTCTCATCATTTTCAATTATGGTTTTAATAACTTTTGGCTCCCGTGGCTTTCTTGGTTTCCTCGGTTTCTTTTCCTGAAACGCAAGTAATTAGTGTTTTATTTGTAAATGATGGCAAGAGGAAAGTTGCAAAATTTAACTTACCAATCCTTTCTGTTGTGCCACCATTTTGGACAACACCTTCAGCAAATAGTCGGCACGTGTTTGCAAATGTTTCGCTTGAGGTTTGCTGTCATCATCAGGTAGAATCTGAAAACGTGCAGCAAGTGTCAAACATCAAGTCGTACGTATTCAATGAAAGAGCGTTAAAACACTGGTGCATCAACCTTATCAGCGAGTCCAATCTTCGGATCCATCTTGATGGACTCCCAGTTGCCGTTGCCATATTCGAATATTCCCCGCAGTAACTTCGAATCCTCCTCAATGCCCCACGGAATGTCCCAATGCGAATCTTTACATCTTGTATTCAACACCCACCTGTTTGCACAAAACACAGTTGATGGAATACGGTAAACCATTGATGCCGTTTCCAACACAGAACAACTCACTTTCTTCGTTCTTCAGGGTCAGCAGGTAGGATGATGTCAAGCGGAGCCATTTCCGCTTCGCAAGCCAGCACCGTCTTTGCATTCACACTGACACCCGAAAGTTTGAACGAAGGTCCACGGTCACGCCGTTTGCCTGTTACAAAACAGTAAAAGTTGTGAGGATTACACTAATGTCCACCAAGTTCGCAACCTGTACATCGAATCGTTACCTGACACGCGTACTGCTTCCCCACCAGAAGTCTCCAGCTTCGCACGGTACTCTTTCATGGCTTGATCACACCCAAGTTTAACCATCTCGGCAAGCCGCTTCAGATCAGCCATCGGCTTCTCTTGAAACTCCGCATCGCAAGCCACGCTTTCCAGCCTGACCGACAAACAAAACGCTGAGTTGCTAGATCCAACGTAACGTCACAATCACAAGGCAAAAACCGACATACCTCTTCAGCGGATTGGCGAACTTCTTGTAGCTCTTGATAAACTTCCTTACCTCGGCATCGGAAAAGCCTTTGATGGTATCTCTGGGGATGGTACGCGGCCGGCCGCGCTTCTTCGGCTTATCGGGGTTTGAATCGTCCCCGCTACTCTCCGAAACATCTCGTCTTCGCCTCGAATGATTGTTTTCATCGTTTTCACCTGCAGCCTACAAAACAGAAAAGGTTTAGTTAGCATTGAGTCGGTCACATCACCGTAAAATTTTCGTAAAATTAGCCACACACCTGCTTCATTGATTTTCGACTGCGTGGTGGTAAATATAGATCTTCAGCCTCTTTTTTCTTCTCTTCATCGTCGATTCTCTTGCGATCATCAGCAGGAATGATGTCGTCCCAATCTTTAACCGCAGTGTTACGCTCCGGTGCCGCCGCCACAGGGGTGTCCTCTTCTTCACCCCAAGATATACTGGCAACCTGCAAATATCAAATGTAAAATTCGAAATTACAACACACTTTGTGTGTCTTCTTCACACGGACATTACCTTAAACGCCGACAGCAGTTCATCGCCGGCAGTAGTTGGTTGCTCATCCCTGGTTTCGGCTCTTTTCAGGATCTCGTCGATATCAACGTGCAGTTCTTGGTCATCGTCCACGCCTTCCTTGAACAGTTCCTCCGCTCCGAATTTCAGAATTGCGGCAAGTTCTTCCTTGTTGAACGGAGTGGTGTTACTGAAAAGACAGATGTCACACATTAGCTTACTCATTGGATCAAGGAATACGAAAATCGACCTACCCAGATGGTCCACTCTTATGGGATAATACCGTGTGCCCGGTTGTGTCCATCCGTTGGATCACGAGATGATCCAAAACCATTTTCTTTTTAGCTCGTTCAATGATGTCTTCCTCAACGCTGTTTTTAGTGACAAGACGATAAATGTTCACCTGTAATAACAAGTCCACTTTTAATTATACATGCACCGCATGATTTGTATTGCACCAGTTTCATAAATACCTGGTTTTTCTGGCCAATCCTATGAGCTCGTGCCTGCGCTTGTAAATCGTTTTGCGGGTTCCAGTCGCTGTCAAAAATAATGACCGTGTCCGCAGTGGCGAGGTTAATTCCCAGTCCTCCGGCTCGCGTTGACAACAGAAAACAGAAATCCTATTGGAGAATAGAGGAAATTGGATTCACGCTGTTATATCAAACCTTTTTTATAGGGTTAAGAACACAATGAAATATTTGTGCACCTGAGAATTATCAGCATTAAAATGATCAAGGGCTTGTCGTCTAAGTTCACCCTTGATGGACCCATCCAACCTTTGGAATGGGAAATGGCGCAGCTGCAAATACTCGGCCAGAATATCCAGCATTCTGACCATTTGCGAGAAAATCAGAACCCTGTGGCCCGTCTCCTTTAGTCGACAAAGTAGTTTGTCTAGAAGGACCAGTTTCCCACTGCTCCTTATGAGTTGCTGTCAATGAAAGCAATGTGATTTAAAGTACGGACGTTTAACAAACATCGCAAAACACTTTCTCAACGCGAACCTGCAGATTCTCCGCGCTTGGGACAGGAGTATCAGGTGGTCGAATAAGGAACGCGTGATTACAGCATTTCTTCAACTCCATCATAATATTAATGAAGCCACTTATGTTGCCTTTCAGCCCCTTGCTCAGTGCTTTGTAATTCTTTGTCAAAATATATCTAACGTGAGAAAAAAAATAACATTCGTATCAACGTTTTCTTTTGCATTAGATTCCACATCGGGTATTTCACATCAGAGGCTTACTTGTAATACTGCTTCTGAATAGAAGTCATTTCAACTCGTAAAATCTGTTCGACTTTAGCCGGCAACGATTTCTCAACATCTTTCTTCACGCGTCTTAAAATAAACGGTTCCAAAAGTTTGTGCAACTTGGCGTAATCTTTCTCGGTAGAATCTTCTTTTTGTCCTCCTTGTTCTTTCTCGAAAGCCTCCCATGAGAAAAACCTGTTTGCCACAAAACGCGAACATTTGAAGGCAACATTCATGATATAAACTCTCGTATAGCAAGAATCAAACCGCGTACTTCTCTTTCATAATAAAATGCAATAACGACCAGAGCTCCTTCAAGGAATTTTGCAAGGGTGTTCCCGTGATTAAAAGCCTGTGGTTAGTGTCAAATTCCATTAACGATTTGTACAGAAGAGAATCGTCATTTTTCAATCTATGAGCTTCATCAACGACAAGGCTAGCCCACGCGATACCACCGAGAAAACTCTGCCGAAAACAAAACTCGTTATACTTTAAATCTTTCCAACAGTCCGGAAGCATTTCACAACAGTACCTTATCCTTTAAAAGAATTTCATACGTCGTCAGTAGAATATTAAATTTTAGCCGCTTGTTTCCGGGATGACACCACTCGTGTTGTCTTATCTAAAACAAGTGGTCATATTAAGGCACAATACAATGTCAATTGCAAAGACAATTTATCAGACGATGACGTACCGATTGCCGGCTGCTGACATCGCCAAGGTACACGACAACGTTCAGTTCGGGAGACCACTGTTCAAACTCCTTCTGCCAAGATGTCATAGTTGACAGTGGAACGACAAGCAAGTACGGTCCATACAACTGATGCTGGTTGTAAAGGTAAGATAAAAAACCGATGGTCTGAATCGTCTTGCCCAGACCCATCTCATCCGCAAGGATCACGCCGTTTTCTCTGCAAGTCAAATATATTACAATTACTATATGTATATGCAATAAAGTCATTTCTCTTTGGTATTTTCCTTTCTAACTCTTACTTGCACCACGACAGCACCAGCCAATTAAGACCTTCCAGCTGGTAATCACGCAACTGCAAATTATTTGGACCTCCAACATACTTTGGCTGAGTTTTCGTGGCAGAAAATTTGGGTCGCACCTTCAGCACCTAGGAGTAAAATGATTCAACAATATGAAAAAAATGTTTTGATTGCAACCAGAAATTTACAAAGTTTTACCCTGCAGGCTTTCGTCGGTATCTTCTGAGATTTTTGTCTTGTGTAATAATCGTCGATAAACTTTTGAAATTTTCGCGAGATAAGTGCACCATCCTCCCAGGTACTTTCGGCATATGGAAGTCCTTCCCACTTACACAAGTAATCCAGGTTACCGGTGTCTTTCGTAGTGTGGGCTGAATTACACAAAATTACGCACATATGGTGAAAACATGCAAATAAAATACTAACAACTCATCAATTGAAGCACTGCTTAAGATGAACACTTATTCAGTATTATGTTTGAAACATCCGTTTCATAGGCAGGCCTTCAAAACGACAAGTGCGTGGAACACACACTACAGTTACCATCTTACCGATAATCCTTTCGACGTTCATGTAATTCTGCCGCAGCTCAAGAGACATCTCCATCTGACATTCATAATAATCTATATCTTCCGGAGTTGCAGAATCCTTCCTATGATCATCCACAAATCATAACAGTTAACTCCAAATAAAACTACACGTGACAATGGGGAAACGTACCACATCTTCAGCTCGTCTTCACGCTTTACAAAATTGTCGAGCTTTTTAAGACCTTTAACTTTTTGGTCTTTGAGTGTTGTCTCAGACTCCCACGTATTATGAATGTGAGACCAACCCTTCCATTTAATTAAAAACTGTCGTTCTTTCTCCTCGGGGGGACATGCCTCGACCCCAGCGTTTAGATCACCGGATTCCTCGACTGCGTAGACCGTTGTTGGTGCACCAGTGCCTGATGAAAGATGCCTGGTCAATTGCGGTTAACGGCTAACGATAAGCCAATCAATATGTTTACACACATCCTTTCTTCCCAATCCTGCATTCGAGCACTTTCTCTATCGTCTCCGCGTTGTCGGCAACGGGATCACCTGGCACGTACTCGGCTTCCATGAGATCATCGGAACCCGTCTCCTCTGCGCTCTCCTCCTTGTAACTGTAATCACACGTTCAACATAGATGGTATATAAACAAACCTTTTTATAAAGCCTATATGGGATTCATCAAAGCGACATTTCTTTTATTTGTCATGGCAATAGCACGATACCTGACTTTCGCAGCAGCACGTCTGGCACTATTATTCCTCTTGCTTTCAGCATCACTATTCGAGTCATAATCATCATCTGAAGAAGACGAGTGAGCGCGTCTCGAACCACGTCCATGCTGGCCACGAGTCGTCTTCAGAGTGCTCCTCTGCCGTACCTTCGGTCTTCGACTTGTCTTCCCTGTTTTAGAGGAAACATACGTATATGACACAAAATCTAACATTTAATTCACCATTTAATGCAGAGCAACTTGGCGAACTTTGACCAAATGGTTTAGACTGTACATTCTTCCGGTCGGAATTAAATAAAAATTACATGTTAAAATATATGTACTATATAATCTGACAGCTATAGATTACTGTAATTTTAATTATCTGATTTCCAGTCATTCTCTTTTTAGTCTTAGTCACCAATGTGGGATTTCAATGTACCCTTTGGCGAAGCTCGGCGATTCTGCGTGCTAGGCCTGTGTTGGCGATGTCTCGAAGCACCGCCATCATTGCTATCGCTGCTTCCGCTGGCATTCCATTCTCCAGACCTGCAAGTTAAGAATTAATCTCAGCCAACCAGTCCTGTAGCTCACACTACCACATCCTTACTCTTTCCGCTTTGCGTGCCTCTTTACTTTATCGTTCTCCTCAGCGTCGGATTCATCACCGACAGTATACCTTTCCGGTTCTTTTCTGGGTCTTCCAGAGCGCCGAACGCCGTAAACGTCGGGATATTCATCCCAAGCCTGCACATGGACCATCAAGCATTAAACCTGTGCTTAACCCAACTTCAAATTCCTGCTTATCGGTTTGCGGTACTGATGAAACCACCGCAACACCACATACGGCAGGTGGAAAGGATACTATCCCACACCTGCTTGATTTCTTTTCTTCTGCTTTTGTTACCGTCAGAACCACTGTTGTTATCGGAAGCTGAATTCTGAGGGCTGGCTCCACTGCCGTCGTGGGTCTCGCTGTTATTTCGGGACTTGTCCGGAGTTGATGTCCGACTTCGATTGGACTGCGCACCATCATCGTCATCAGAATTTTCAGACTTGCTGTCGTCATCTTCCGATGAGCTGCTTCCTGAGTTGGAGTCCGAACTTGAGCTGGACCCGCTTCACCGAAAGTTAAAGTTAATATACCCGAACAGCTTTGATGCAATTCTTAATTATTAACGTGTGAAGTCCCACATCTGATGGTCAACGTTTTGCCATCAAATTGCAATGAACTTCTCACCTGCCGGACTGTTTCTTATTTCCTCCATCCGAGTCCGAATTGGAATCGGACGCGGAGCCGGAACGAGAGCTGCTGCGCGAAGCAGATTCGGCTTCGGACACCTTCGATTGGTCCTCACCATCTTCGGACATCTTCGACTGATCCTCACCGTCTTCATTGTCATCTACACTCTGTGGGATCAAAACCAAGTTCACGCGTGGAACATTGTATAAAATATTACAGGAATTCACAAACAAAATAACTTTCGAAGTGATCACAACATACAAACAATATTTTTCACCTAAAAGTAATTGGTGGAACTGCAATATAAACTTACTTCATACTGTAATATTGTACATCACTCAAAATTAATTAATGCATTGGAAATTTGATAAGGAAAGTTACAGTAAGCATGGCAGCAACTCATAAATAATGTTTAAATTTTAGTCACTGTTAGTTAACTTCTTACAATTGAAATTGTTCAATTCTTATACGGGAGCAGGGGATATACTTTGTTTTTTCTTTTTGGTTTCCGTCTCGCATGTCCCGTTTCTGTTTCGGTACGATAAACGTAAATGTATGGTTTTGTACCTCTTCTAATCCCCCGAGAGGGGGGAGGAATAAAATAATTGATTGATTGATGAAAGTTCACAAGAAAATATACCACTGTCCGTAATATGTAGTAGAATTTTTAAAATAATCGTAACTTCATATCAGATTCCGTGTAAACTGCCATTGTAACTGTGTATTATATACAAACAAATTAGTATTGAAACCAGTCTTCTACTATATCCGATTTGGTAATTTAATGTTTTTGATTAGCATGTAAATAATTATTTTGAACTACACTGCAATAAACTTTCATTTTCCCTTGACATTGTTCAAATTAATTAAAAGCCGACAAAAGTGAAATAAAATTTGTTAATGTTTGCCATTTTTACTACTTATTACATCCTAACCGAAAACAATTGAAATATATTTTATATCTTGCCACAAATATTGTCAAGTTATTCCCAAACCCATACAGTTGAACCTAATATATTGTTGGTAAATAAATCATTAGGATTGTCTCATTGGATATATTTGCATACATCTGCATAATTCAAACAATTGAGATCAACAACTCTTCATTGCTTCTTCACCTCTACACCTTTACCAATCTTCAACGTGTAGAGTTGTCCATTTGGAGACGATGAAATGCTGAAAATGCAACTTCAAATGTTTGTTACATATTACACTATGGAAAAGAAACAATGCTAAAATTCAGATATTGAAACAATAAAGTTGAACAGTATCTCCTAATTAGTTGCAATGCTTTGCCACACATTTGTAGTAAAAAATTAACAAGTTTCCACTTAACTATTACATTTGTTAATTGGACACTTGCTTATTTTGGTTATAAAGGTTAAAGATGTTCCTGCAACCTATTAGAAATGTCTTGTATCGTCTTTCCAGCAAATTCGCCAAAGTAGAATCTTAATTCCAACAGTATTCCTTGCTACATGATCACAGTATACCACATATTCAAGTTGGCTGTCATCAGAGGCACCTAAAACAAAGCTAAATAACAGAAAAGGGTCCCCTCCAAAATTCAAAAACACCAAGGTCATTTGAAAGGCAATTCTCTAATACACCTGTAGAGCACATTTTTACCTTGGAACACATTCAATAACAATATTTTTCATTCATCTTAACACAGGCTAACAACCAAACACGCCTTTACAACTCATCAAACCATCTCAAAAACCATACAAATAAACAAAGACCTCATCATCAAAACACCACCAACACCTTACCCAACAACCAAACAACAAATTCCACCAATCACATTAATTAATCCATCAATAATTAAGCTCCTATAAAATAACTTGCATGTATTTAAGTACTATGCGTAGCAATCGCCCCCAAAATACAAGTCCCCTAATTTCTTAAAGACCTTAAAATACCTTAAATGTACGCTTTAAGATGCAGAGCACTTAAATATAAAATAATCCTAGTTAAATTCTAATAAATAAAAGCGGGAATAATTCGCGAATAGTTGAGGAATGCGTTTTTACCTGTTCCATGTCCGCATCGGCCATTGTTTTTTGCGATTACGTCCGCGAAATCGCCGAAAACAGTTCAAAAATACGATAAAGTCAATCGTAGAGAAGTGAAATAGGTGGGATTAGCCTATGTTGGAGGATGGATGGCGAGAAGAATCGCGGATGTCGGTGAGAAATTCGCCAAAATCAACATGGCTACTCGACGTCCGCCATTGTTGCGAACGGTGCGCAACGTCGCAAAATCTCGTTCGAAATTCCGCTCAAACGGTCGCCAACAATACGTCAACCACTCGACGAACATGCAGAAAACGATGCTGGGATGTTTCCGGATGGGTTTAGAAACGTGTACGGCAAGTTAACTGCGAGGGAAGTGCGGTGAATGTGGCAGCCGGCGACCGCCGAATCACCAAGGCGCACAACTCAGAGCCGCCATCTTGGCTCCCTTCTCTTTCCTTCTCATCTCTCTCTGCATCATTCCATCGCCTATTTCACTGTGCATGCATCCCCGTGCAATGCTTTTTCCCAACAATCTAACTGAACACGAGAGGACGCTCGCGTAGCTAGATTCCCTTTATATTATTATAAAACTAGCCGCAGTGATTTCAACAATGATTTAATTCAAACCAGCTGCACATAAATATTATTCCTATTAATTCAAATTATTTATTATATTAATTGCCATTTTATTTAGCGTGCAATAAATTTTACAAGGTGCGTCAAAATTAGCTACCAAAATTATAATAGTAATTTAGTAATTTACAAGCTAAATGTTATTTCATAAAATCAAAATATAATGGCAATATAATTAAATAACCAAATGAAACAAAATGTAATTTTGGGCAAACTTAATTGTAATTCCATACCAAAGTATTATGTAATTTAATTAGCATGAAAATAAATGTGATAGTTCATTGTGTAATTTACAGGTAGGAGAGTAAGATATTAAACTTGTATTTGTGCTGACATAATGACAATTTATTCAATATGCAAATATTACATGATGTTGAAATATCAATTGATGAACAATAAGTAATTAACTTTATATGTGAAATAATTAAAGCAATAACTTTTCAATCAAGGCTTCAAACAGTAATACAATATTCAATTTAGTTATTTGAATATATGGTATTAAACAACTAGAAAATGTAATGTAATACTTAAAATAAATGGCTAATATGCAAATTATTTAAATACAACTGCACACAAGCAACCCATTAAATAAATGGTATTATAGTAAACCTAATTACAACTGTACCATGCACTTTGTATTCTTATAAAACAAGCAGAGTTGTCAATAAAATACAGCTTCTAATAAATTTGGCCTATAATATAATAATGATGTAATAATGGGGATTGGGGTTATAAAACTATTCCCTGATATGAACAATTTAATTAATAAGGAATATAGGTCAAATGAAATAACTAAGATATAGGAGTGACTTATTCTTCAATATCTTGCATAACTCATTTTCCTGACAATTATTGTAATGCATAAAATAAAATCCATAATTTCTCATTATTATGTAGAAACACCCTTTCAAGCATTAAAATAAATACCGATGTTATTATATAAATAAATAAAAAAACAATTATTAGATGTAAAACTAGAGTAGTACAAAGTCAGCTTTAAGGTTATAAGCAAATTAATAACAACAAAATTACTTAGTGATTTTTCCAATTACATTTATTTCTCCATTATGAACATGAAAACAAGGGGGTAATCTTTCAAGCATGTGCCAAAAAACGTTTCAAAATGCAAGACCAAATTACACAACATCTCGGCTAATTAACATTAGAAATCACAGCAAGCTATTTACTTTTAAAAAAGCAAAAAATAAACTAATGTAAAAAAACAACAAATTAGAGATGCAATATTATTGCTTATAAAATGCAAACTTTTTAAAGAGGGCTTATGTAAGTTCAATCTCGGATGATGAACCGTTTGCAGAAAATTACGTACTTCTGTATTACGAGATTTTCGGAATAATTTTGATACCAGATATTGAAATAGAAGCTAATTTATTTTTAACGTTATTTCATGTACAAATACAGCATTCAAACTTCGAGTAAGAACAATATGTTCCTACCATTTCGCGCAATTCAGAAACTACAGCTTCCTTTGCTTCCTCGGCCGCGGTCCGTTGTACGGCACCGGAGTGCAGTCGCTGATGGACACCACGTTCATCCCGCTCATCATCAGACCTTTCAGCGAAGACTGTAATAAGAGAAACAAAAAAGCAAATGCACACCATCAGTTGCTTATTCCACAAGAAAGGAAACATAGTACATATGTTAGTATTAAGTGTAAAAATGATACTGACCATTCTTCCAGGGCCAAGTCCTCGTATCTTCACCCGAATGTTCTTTACACCCAACTCCTTAGCATTCTGCATAAGAAAGAATACAAGTCAGATCCTGTATGCAATGTTGCACTTACTTAAAACGACAAATAATAAATAATTGCTTACCATGCCTAGTGTCACAGCTGTTGCTTGCGCAGCAATGTTTGTACCTTTCTTGGCATTTTTGAATCCTTCCATCCCCTAAAAAACAAAACAAAAAACATCATATAACAAACATTAAAACTCGTTGCACTGTACAACACGATTATTCTAATTCACATCAATCACTATTATTTTCTAATTTAAATCAACTAAATTAGAACTCGACTACACCAAAATCAAAAGTAGAAAATGAAACTTACACATGTTCTACGTGTGATCTCGTTACCTATCAAAAGAAAATATCGAATTAAAGTACTGTTTGCTTACAAAAGCCCAGTTACAGGTATGAATTAACGAAACAATAATGTTATAATTGTGTCCAATTATGATTATCCCCGATTAATGAAACTAGGCTTAAGTTCGAGTTATGGCACCAGGTGAACTGCTGCGAACAGCGTGGTAAAAGATAGAAAAACCTCATGGCACACCCCTAGTTGGGACAGGGTGAATGACCCATTGTATGTTGTTGTACAATTCAGACACAAGAGCAGCAGCTTGAACAGCAAAGAGTGCAACTAACAATAGACAACAACCAACCTTTCATCGAGCAGGTTCAGGCTGCCCTGGAGCAGGAGCAGGACCAAGGTTGAAGACGCAAGCACCCTCACCTTTGTGGTCCACCAGAGTCATGAGGGTGTTGTTGAGGGACACCTTGATGTGGCACACGGGTAACTCGGAGAACGCCACACCATCCACCATCATGTTTGGAGTGTTCATGTCCGGGAAAATGTCGCCTTTCCTGAAAATATTACAATCCCCAATGTATATCAACTATTCAATGCAATATGCGACAATAAAGTACGGTGAATGGCCTTCCATCTTGTTCCTGCATCTTATATGCATATTATACATTGATGTTTCTCTGATCATGACAAGCAACAATCTACAATATGCAACTTGTTGTATGCTCATCATGCATGCAAGATAGTTTTGAAATAAACTAAAATCAGAACCCCATCACTATTAAAAAGCCAGGGAAAGTGCATATTTATGATAGTATTATCATAATCCACTTCTAAAAGTGGACAATGTCCCAAGATTTACTATAAAAAAACTCGTCACAAAGCTTTCTTCCATAAACAATCCTTAGTCAGATTTCTGCATATATCATGATTCATTTGCATATTATAACCTGCTTATCATATGGTGTCAAATTTTCCCAATTTCTTATACAGCTGTCAACTTTTCAGGTTCAAATGAAAAGGTAGTATGGTCAGATTAAAGAGGGTCACCCCTATGTAAATCCTATCATGGGACTGACATGGACTTTCATTATGTAGTGAGAAAATAATATACCGTCGAAAGTCCATAAACCAACCTCATTGCCATAAACAGTAAGTTCAAGGGAAATTTCATTGGAGGAAACTATTTAAAAATCGATTAATTATTGTCACTTGGTTTAGGCCTATATTCTAAGCTTGCAAAAGCTCTGTTTATGGCTTGCTTCATATTTTGCAAGTATTCGTCAGTTTCGTCCAAGTACTACTCAAGTTTCACTGGTCCACATGCAACCTTCTTATATAGAAGTTTTTCCTGCAGGGACAGGACCAGACACCAGCTCGAATATAGCAGCATTGATCATAATAAGAGGATATCCACCTTGATCAAACCAAGTTCAATGGTTGCAGTTCCCTTATATAATTAAATGACAGTTTGTTTTCCCACACTAATGATATGCTTCTCTTATTACACAACTTTGAACTCATCAACATACCTATACTTTTCACAAGTTTGCAAACATTTGACCGGGGACCGTATGCATAGTGTTCATGATTTATTGACACATGATCTGTTATATAGTAGTTAAGGAATGTTTTCATCGTAATCTCATATGATTATGTTGCTATCTACTACCAATATGAACACTTTTGTAATGCAGAAACAGGTAGCTATACTTTTAAAAACCAATTTGTAGTCCCAATTTGCAGTCAAGCTATAAGCCTATTCCTAGGCCTAACGCAAATTGATTTAGTTCTGATTACATGTACTATATCAAAGTACAGTGTAATTACCCTAAAATGACACCCTAATGAATCCATAATTGTGTCCCTGGTATACAACTTAGCAACAGCACACCACATTTGTAACACAATGTTCTCATTGTCTTCATTTTCTATCTATTATGTACACAAATGTTCATGTACAGATGTGTATGGTCAGACCAAAGTGTTTTTTCCAAGGAAAATAACTTCACATGTGGATAAAATATGTATATTACATGGAGATAGAGATCCAACTGTATTATTTGTGTGAGACAGACCCTAGTTCTTAGTCATGGAATGACGTTGGATGAAGTTTGACATTACATATTACAGAATTATATCTAGTGTGGTGTCTGTCCTATTCACAACACATTTGACCTTGAATACCACAATAAAGATTTCAGAAATTATTTTTGTATCTTTGTAGCTGCTGTGACCAACAGGAAAAATGTTGCAGTAAGATTTGCAAAATTGTACTAGACACTAACTAAATCAAACCACTTTCAACTTTTAATTTTGATTTAGTGACTATACTTTTTGCAATAAAAATTGAGTATTTCGTTCAAGAGTTAGTCCAAGGTTCAAGGTCACTTGTATAATTACAGATTACAGTAATACCACCTGGTAACTAGTACAACCCTTAACAATTTCAATATATTTTCCATGTTTTTTATAGTTTGTATTAAATGTAGCAAGTATAAATAATAAATGTATGTAAATTTTCCCCCGACTTTTATACAAAGTGTGCACTTAATCAAATGAGCAGTTGTTTACAACCAACATTATTCATTTAGTTTACATCCAGTTTAAGAAGACTATTTGTCCTAACCCTATAATGGGTTTATTGCAAATTTTATGGAAACTCTTATATTTTCAAAAACAAATTTAAGTAATTTATTCCACATATCTTATGTTATCAGTTAATGTAATTTGGGTATATATATTTTTTCTTCACATGGATGTGCCATTTTTTATGAATATGGAAAAATACCATGAATTTATTAGTATAAACTATATATCAAAATTTGTTAACATAAATCCAAACACTGAACGAACTGAAACGATAAAATCACAAATGTCATGTTATTCATCAGTTATTTAACAATGATAATCTAATTTTTATTCCAATATATGAGGCCCATTTTTTTTACTGTGAAATGCTGCGTCATTTACTAAAATTTCCAAAAACAAAATCAAAATTAGCCAAAAAATGGTTTGTAATCGCCAGTAAACGGAGTGAACACGATTTGACAAAAATAGCCGTGTTCGGCGGAAAATAAGGATTTTGTCGACACGAAAATGAACAAGGGAGCGGCAAGCAAAAATGGCTGAACATGAAACACGTAGCAAGGAACAAGAATGGCAGAAACATTGATATTTCTGGTGAAAACTGTTGGAAGCGCGTCTTCAATTGGCAAAAGCAGATGAAAAACAAACAGACTTACATTTTGGATTCGGCGCCCAGGTCGAAAGACTTCTCGCCGTCGGCTCCTTCGTCAGTTCTCGGCATCGACTCGATCAACGCTCGTCTGTCGTCTCGTCCTCTTCCAAGCCAAGCCGTCGAAATGTGCAGCCATCTTGGAACCGAATTCGACAAACCGTTCTTCGCCAAAACGGCACTTTCTCGACTGAAAACTAACTTCTGAGCAAAACCAAAAGCCGAACAACATCGGCCGCAAGCTGAATTACTAAATAAATTGCCGATTATTAGCCGGCGAACGTTCATTTCGCGTAATTATCGCTCATACAAAGCGATACACGCGCTTCTTCTTCGGAGTCCAGGAGGCGAATGAAAATGGCGACTAATGTCAGTATTGAACACTAGCGTCTGCAATCTGCCCTCAACCCTGCACCGGTACCGACCGGTACGTTCTAGTGCGAGCGTACCGTTAATATAAACCGATATAAACCTTCTGATTCGTGGTTGCCCACACCAATCATAAATCGAGCTACTT
>JAQFZQ010001938.1:0-16357 GCA_034696005.1 Glomeris marginata
GATCCTATTCAGAGCTATTCCTGTAAGACGTAAACCTGTTCATAACTATTCCAATTCATAGCTATTACGGCGACCCTGTTAAAGGTCGTACTGGAAAGGGGTCGTCATAGCGCCCTCTTTCGGCCAATAACACAATTGTAATCGATAACCTCGTATAAAATAAGATTAAAGAATACAGGAAGAGTTTTGCCCCTCTTTTTCTCTGAAAATCCCTGAAAATAGAGTATTGTCAAGCCCACAACAATTCACACTAATAAACACATGATCGAATTCGATGTACGTATAAAAAAAATAAATAACAAAATTCATTTTTCTCATAAATACGTCCTTGACAAAACAGTGCAAGGTCAACAATGAGCTCTGCAACACGATTCATTTTTTCCCTTTTTATTTTTTAATATATCCTATTGGTATTTTGACGTCACAAAATAGCTGGCACATTTCATATATGGTCAAGATGATATGGTACTATTAAGGTATATACTATCTTATAAATAAAAGATTTGGTGACAATTTATTTCCTGAAAAGTGCATTCATCGCATAAATTAACTGATGCTCCCCCATGTTTTGTCTATGGGGGTCGGTCATTAATTACGATGACATTTATTTATACAATCCATTATAATTCATTCATTGAAATTTAAAAAAAAAGTAGTTTAAAAAAACTTGATCATGTAGTTCAAGGTCATTCAATGTTGTTACACATATTTTTCATTTTTCCCTATATAATACAAGCTTGAATTGTATGCCTACAATAAAATTTTATACAGCATGCTTTTATGACCGGGAATATAAAGTGTTGAAAGCAAAAACGAATGTGATGTGAAATTTGGTCACGTGATCATCTGACCGGCTCCTATACATCAATGAGATATTTTTCAACCAATAATAAACAAGATTTAGAAAAAAGGTCAATAGATAGTATCATCATCAAGCCAACGTAAATATGGGAAAACAATATTAATATTTAAATATAGTGTGCCAACATCGATGACGTATAAAAACGTTTCCAGCCAACGCCATTGAAATGGAACCGAGATCGCGTCTATGACGTCACAATCGTCCTGGCAACCGAAGTTATGACGTCAATCACCACTCCAAGTGCACTCTGGGCGAAAGGAGGTTTCCGAAATTGGGCTTATAATGAAAGAGGGTATTTTGGAAAATATTTTTCGCGTCATTTTCTATTTTCACCCTTTTCCAACGTAGGCCACAAAAAAAAAATAAATAACAACTGATAAACAAAAACACACTAAAGTTATTTTCTGCTCATTCACCATTTCTGTCTTGTGTAAAATTTTCCACTGACACACAGTATTGATACAAATCGAATAAGCGACACCTGTGGTTGACAAATAAACTACAAAAAATGCCACAGGAAATGATACAGCGAGTTAAAATGTGTTTCTATTGGGAGAGAATTACAAAGACAAAAATCCTTGATGCCAACTTGTTTCACCACACTTAAAAAAGATTTTACACGTGCCAAGTGTGATATAATAAGAGGATGCAGGTTAATTAGCGTTTCAACACGCAGAAAACCGCATTTTGATACGACCATTCGTTTTCGAGCTGAACTATGAAACGCGGCGACGTTCGAAAAGTGTCATGGCGGACGGCGGCCATTAAACAGCTGTTCGTAAACCATTTCACCTATATCTCTCGATCGGCTAGAAGTTAAAGAAAAATTCTTTCTCAATACTGTTCAAGGATACAAGTGCTACACAATTTCTGGAAAACCACTGCCCAGGAGATAAACGGTCTGCGGAATTGAGCTGAAAGTTGTACTTGATAAACAAAAAACTAAAAAAAAATGTCTGACAAAACTATTGTTCAAAATTTACAGATTTCTGTATCTGTATTATGCACAATTCTTTAAATTTTTATTCCCTACTTGGGAATAAATACCGACAACTAATACACTGAAAACTCGCTATAACGAAACTCAATACGACAAAATGATTGCAAGATTTTATTTGTTTGTTCACTGTGCTAAAAATAGCACTGAAATAACGAAATCATTACAGTGATATATACTCGCTGCAAGAAGTACAATTTCAGGATTTTTATATTTTTTAACACAGCAAGAAAATGGTGGAATTATGCAAACAGAAATGTAAAATGCAAACTGCCATCAAAAACAAAGTCATTTTATTACAGGGCTAAATTGGACTGTTTAAGCATAAAGTTAACATTTCCAATAAATATCAAAGCTGATGTAAAACGTCCATTGTAATATTTCTGGTCCCAACTGAAATTTCGTTATAACGAGTTTCAAATGTACAGTTTCGGTTTCCGTTTTTGGATTGCGGGGGAGGTTGTAACGAGTGACGTCAGCATCTTTACCACCTCAAAACTGTGCAAAATTGTTGGATAACTTCCAGCAGAATGCTGATGAGCGAAGACGAACCCTTAAAATAAACACAAATACTGCACACCAGCACAAACAGAAAGTGGAAAACGAAAAATGTCAAACCAAATAAAGACTATGACGCTTCTACTACACGTTGCAACAGTAGAAAACGTCATTGAAAATACTGTTCCTACGGAAATACAGATGCGAGCCAATTCACAAAACGTTATTTTGGCTCCCTGCGGTGCATTATTTACGTGGCAAGTGCAAATTTCCAGCTGTGCAGCCATTGCATTGATCATTTGGGGGAGTTTTATCGATCGTAGCTGGTGACGTCAACGAAACCGACATTAAGCCAAGCTTATTGTGTTATTGATCATCACCTCACAACGATATCGTAGAAAAGAGCAACGACGCTCCCTGCAATTGGCAGGTCGCCCAACAGGCCATCGGGTCAACGAGAACCCTTGCATAACCATTCTGTGCATACATATTTAAAAATGTTGCAAAACACCATCATCAACTAACATTCCCTGGCAATCTTACCTATAGCTTGCTTATAGCGCTTATAGTCAATAAAAAATCAATCCCTCCCCCAGTTTCCTACCAGCATGACGTCACAATCACGTGCACAAACCGATTTTGGTCGCTGTGGACCGAAGCCAACAAGCATCGGTTTCTCTCATCATGGTGGTACCTTAACTGCAAAACAAGCAATGAAAAAAAAAAGAAAAGAAAAAAGACAATAGCCACACCCAACTATGTTATGAGCCACGCCCACGGAACACAAGCAGGGTCAAAGAAAACAGGGAATTAATAGAGAAACAATGTACATCAGATAATGCGTAAATTTCAGCAATTTCAAAGACATTGGGTGGGCGTTCTACGTGGTTTAGTACAAAAACCCGCCACCGAGTGTCGCACAATTCGACTGCGCCTTTTCAGCTCAAACGTTTACAAATCATACTTTGATACTTTATAATTATGTCGGTTGTATTATTCTTAATTAATGGCTACAAAATAATATATCACCTGTTGTCATAATGTCAACCTGTCAAATAAGAAGGAAAACATATACTTAACCCCGCCCCCACCCCCAAAAAATCCACCCTTTTTCAATTCCACCATTGATAGTGAGTGATTCAGTGTTTTTTGTTATCATATGTATTAAACCTGAGCAATTAAATGACAGTTTAAACTGCTACAGTTGATAACCAAGTCTGTATCAGGTTGGAACTTTCAAGAAGACCACGCTTATGCTGAGACAAAAAACATTTAATATAAATATATGGTTTCTAATATGAATAGGCCTATAGAGTTGCATTTGTTGGATTTAATTTAATTTACGTATTCTGCCATCATGACCGTGGACATGCGGAAGAAAAATAAACCAATGGGAGGAGTCAATTAAAGAGGAAACCGATGGGTGGAGTCAGGTAAAGAGGCGGAGCTAGCTATGTTGACCGTCATTGACGTCATTGTGATGCGCATCACGTGACATACAGCCGACGCACGTTGAGTTTCATTGGAATTAAGAGAAGGGTTTGGGGAGATCGATATGTATCGATATGAGCTTTGACGTCACAATGACGTCAGAGCTCGCTTGGTAACGGGCGGTACGAAAAGCGAGCAAAGGGAGGTTTGTTTTGTTGCTATTGATGAAAGGAAAGCTGGAAATGTGCGTAATTTCCTCTCGCTTTTTCGAACACGCATGCGCATCGTCACGTGACTTTCAAAAAACAACAAAAACAAACGTACAAATGCATTGATTATAATCTATCTTTTTATTCGGGTGCGATATAGCCAAACAATGGATATTAGACTTGGACGGAACAGTTGGCCTCCAAAATTTTCCGCAAAGTGATTCTCACTTCGAATACCAGGTGGCGCTCCGTTCGATCCCTAGTTTTCTGTCCCTAGCAACACTCCAGTTTCTCCATGGTTTCTATCACATGATTCTATCGCATTTTTCGCAAACTTACGGATATGATGACAGTTAATTAATTGTATTTTGTGTGGCAGCCACCAGATGGCATTCATTTCTCAAGCTGGACGCCATCTTGAATATTTTAAAGGCGCGCTGATCAAAAATTCTTTGGAAAAACTGTCAAAGCCTTAAATATGGAGACAGTATATTAAAAAGATTATTGAAAACATTCAAATTGTTTCCGACTTTCATTGCATATTAAAATGTACTTTTTTGTATGCAAATTGCATGCATTCTATTATTACTTTGTTTTTTTATTCTGCATAGTTTTGCACTTTGATCGACATGAGAATGTAGTTTTGATAGAGCACGTGTTTGTTGCTTTAGTTTTTAGTTTGATCAGATTAGATTGTACCAAAATGATACAAGGCAGGCCTTAATAAAACCCGAAACGCAATGTCACGTGGTTACATATGCAGCACAATATCATCCGATTCACTATTTTTAAAACATTTGCCCAACCACTTGCTGTTCACATGGTTATTACTTCCAACACTCACCATTCGCTTACTAACATTACTGGGCGTGACCTATATTAAATATGGGCCGGCTTATAATAGGCTATATAAAACGGGGCGGGGCTTTGTAATATTTTGGGAATTATCCAGTAACATTTCAACTGTAACTGTCCATGCATTTCTAAATACACATAATATCTACCTATGACTATTCCACTAATTTAGGATTTTTCCATATAACTTTATTCAGGATATTTCCACAATTTAATTTTTCTTCTATACCAAGAGTTACGTCTACATATTCTCCCATTAAATTCCCTGACTTTCCTTATATAATAACTCTACATCAGCTTGTGCATCATATTCTCTTATTAATTCTTCTACATTAACATATGTAATATTTAAAAAACGGTCTTGTCTATACTAAATTGGAGTTTCTCAAAGTACATTACAGTACTAATATTCCAGGTTTCCATATTTCCAAGTATTCAAGTTGAGTGGAAACGCATAATAAACAAACATATATTATAAACACAGGTGTATAATATAAGTGTGCTGTCGTCTGCTATTGCGTTCGGCACAGCTGACTCTCAATCCCCGCCCATTGATGGCACCAAAGCCCCGCCCTCGCTTCGTTTGATGCGTGTTACGTCACAGAATGGGAGTGGCTACGTGGTGCATATAAAAGCTTGACTGGCCTGGTATATCAGTCGTTCGCAGGAAAGAGCTGCGGAGTCCCGAAGGATCCCATACTACAGAATTACAATTTTGCAGTGTGGTTTTTGCACAAAACTCCAGCAACACGAAATAAGCAACATTTAACAGCTGCACATCCGCCCCCATTTTTGCAAGCAAACGAGATTTTACGAGACTGTGAAGAGGGAAGAAAAAAGAAACAAAAACAAGAGCAACAACAGTGAAAAAGATCATTGAAATATTTTGCCCAAAAAACGGAGATGAACAACTTGGATTGTCCTTCAAGCTAGTACATAGAAATATTTGGTAGGAGCTTGGGACTTCGCAGGTAAGAACGTAATTATCATCATTTTTAATGACGTAATATTGTATCGTTATCATTGAGTACCATATGGTAACAGACAATGCTCATCCTCTTTTATCCGAACCAACATCCTTTTAATAAACGAATCGGATACGATTTCACTATTTTAACCCCTCCCCCATCCTCCCCATTTGTTCCCATCATTCCACTTTGCTATAAGGAGAAATCAAGGTCAGATAAGAATGTACGAAATAAGCAATTGAATGTTCGTATATATTGCATTAGTGGAAGCTTGGTGGAACAGTGAAAAATCATTCATAGTAATTATGGAAAGGAAATTGAATTTTTTGTAATTTTACAAGTGAGGCAAAATAATATTAAAAACCCGACAGTGACGTCAGCAGTTCTTGCATCCAATCAATAAACTACGTACACTTCCGAACGTGTGAAAATCGATATTCCAATATACATACTACGCAATACCATAATTTTCACAAAATATATAATAAAACAACATTAATATCATTCATAAATGATCATTAAGAATATTATTATAGTAAACATTCAGTTTTTACTGTTTTTAATTGCGGTAGATTAGGTTATAAAGAACTTTATTATATATATGTCAACAGCTGGATTGATATTCAGTTTAATATATATTTTTATAGATTAATATTAAATGCAGAATTACATAATGAAAATGAGACATAGCCTATGTACATTATATTGTATATAAATATTATTATTATTATTCCTATATTTTAAACTTGTAAATATATATATAGCCTATATATCGATGTTTTTGATCGATAAATAACTAAACAACGCAATAACAACATGCAAACAACGTTTGTTATTTATATGGTTTTTATACATTATAACATAGTATTTATGTAGCCTATTTATTATTCGATATATTAATCGCAATATATAAACATGTTTATGTGGCAGTTATTTATAGTTATAATCGAGTTCTGGTGTTTATATAGAGGAAAATACTTATGGCATGTTGGATCGATATTGAAATATTGCATCATAAAAAACAATATAAACATTATTTGTAAACATAACAGTGAATTTTACAATTTGTGTTTACGATATGAACTGTAATATATAGGCCATTTTTTTAAAATCCTGGAATTGCAGCTATGTGCAGCACTGGCTTGAAATAATACCGGATGAAAATATCGATACTAGATCGATATAAGTGCTAAAAAGGAACTGAAACGTCCTTGGTTGCCTTTGTATGCTGCCAGATTTAATTCGTTTACAACAAGAGAAGGAAGCAACTGCTGCAATGCTGTTGAACGGAATATATTTATAAAGAAACTGTTTTTGAAGTTAGAATAATACAAAAACAAATGTCAGCCTTCAAAATGGCGTTCAAAATTGTTACTTTGTAAATTTGTAAACAAAAATTAATATATCGATAAATAAATTTCTGGTTACGGAAAAATATATACCAAAGTACATTTTGATATTGATTATAAGTTAACCATATCTATATCTAAGTTACTGGTTAAGCTATAGTCTAGAAATACAATAGATAAATGCAGGTTCATTGCAATATAAGGAATCATTATTAGAAAAAGTAGTCCTATATGTTATTTTAAAAGTATTATCTTTTATATAAATAATAGTTTGAATTATTATTTTAACATATATTTTATGTAAATATATATTGCAAAATTATGTTTCATTTTTGTTGCTATGTTCATACAGTTAGGCTTAAAAAATAAATTTGCCTGTATCGATATATGTATCGATATAAAGTTGCTGGTTATATAATAATCAACTCAAGGACTTGGTTTTGTTTTTGTTTCACGAAGTTTATTTCGGAGCTGCGAAGCATTCAATTTTGTCGAATTTTCATTGGCTCTTACTTCCTTCATCCCTTCCCCCTCCCCCGTTTTTTAAATATTAATATCAATTAATATAAATCGCGACAAGAGTTCACGACCCGGTCCCAATTTGTCCAATTAAATAGCAAGTGAACTAGAAGAATGTACTATAGAAGAGAAACTTAAACTTTCAGCAGTTTGCATGAGCATTGAAACATTTAAACTTTTGAGTGGGCGGAGCTTTACTAGATTTTGATAATTTCTGCAGCAGATCACATTGTTGGTTTTGTTGCGAGGCGGAAGTTGCTTCATGACGTAGTACATGAGCTAATATATAACTGACATTTTCCCATTGGTTATCGTATCTTTTTCCAAGTATACTATACTACAGTATTACAGGGAGAAATGAAACCAAAACAAGAGGCAGAAAAAAATTGTAAATTTAAAACCCGAAAACCTAAAAGGAGAGAAGAGAGAAAGTGTTTTGCTTGCATGATCCAAATTTAGGGTTGGCCGTAACAATTTCACTTTTGGAATGGTGGGAGAGAGAGAGAGGTGCTTAGTGTTTCTTTTCAAGGCAAATAAAAAACAAAATAAAAAACACAAGCTCCACCCATTTTTCTCTCCATCTCCAAACGAGTATTTCGAGCGAAAAGTATGCAGCGCTTGCCCTACAAGATGGCGGCGTAGTCGAACCGAAAACTGCGCTTGTGAAATACGGTGAAATATGGCGAAATACAAGGAAAAATGACAAGAATACTGTAATAATAATGCAATATGGGTGTTGTTTTGTTATCAGCACATAGAGTGTTGCCAGTGACACGATTCCCAAATGTGCTTTTATGACGTTTTTCATCGACGCATGACACTGAGCTCATCGTTTCATGCCAGTCACTGTGTTTGAGAAAGTATCGATTCTCAAATCGATAATCATTCCTGCTTGCTATACTCTTTCCAACCCGTTTTCAACACTGTTATTATACAAGTTTTTTTATTTTATCACCAGCAAAACAAAAAAGCCAAAATTTACACTTGCAATAGGCCTAAATCCTTATTCCGTTCCAATAACTTTTATTTAAATTATTCAAGCATTGCATTCATAAATATTTATGCTTCCTGTACATTGAATACTTAGGAGATTCATAAGGTGGGATGAAGTTAATTTATAACATTTTTTTTTTACATGAAATCACATGAATTTAAAACTTATTTATGGACATTATATTTAAAGTTTATTGTTTCAGTTGCATACATCAAATTCAAATGTACTGTAATTGTAATTATAATATGCAAAAATATAGTTTATTTGACTTTGAACATCATGTTCTGCATGGGTATTCACAAATTAGTTTAAAATGCAGTATCAATTAATTGCAAATAAAATAAAATCTAATTTCCTGCATTTTCCTGCTATTATTTGAATTTTCTGTAATTTTTCCTTATTTTGAAAATATAGAAATGGATGTTATACATTGAAAAACTATATATACCTATAGTAAATATTGTTGAAAATAAACGGTTAATCAATTAATAGTGTTTACATTGAAGTTTCAAGTCCATGTATAGTATACTGTATATATATATTTTTTCAATGTTTCAACCTTGAATTGAGCAGTGAATAATTGTGTGTGCATTTGCTATTTGAATGTACTGTTCAAATAAATTTAAAGCTCTAATCTCGTTTGCGTTGTGTTCATGCAATTAATTACTGCATGGAATGCTAAATATGAAAGTAAATACGAAAGTCACTGAATTCCTGTTGCTATCATATTTCACTCTATACTTTGTTGACGTGCGTTGAAATATGTAAATATTTGCAGTGTACGTTGATTTTATTGATTTTGCCCATTTTAATATTCACCGCAATACGTATTCAATAAAATTAAATGCGCCCAAACATATGCATGAAATTCACTCAAATTATCCAAAAATATTCATGTTTTTATATATTTATTTAGCAGATATTCATGGTTACTCGTAATTACTTCAATTAAAGGAAGTGCGTTTCTAATCGATGAACTTAATAATTACTACGTGGGCTAAATCGATATTAAAAACTCAAGTGTACGAGTTCACATTATTTTTGCTTCAAATATGCAAGTACATACTTACATTCTTACAATTCATGCATTAATAATAATTTTAAAAATGATTTTAAGCGAAAAATATACATTTCTATTTGGTCACGTTCATGTTATGTTGGGGAGAAATAAGTATGTATTCATTTCTCGTATTGGGTCCCATTAAATTGTGTATACATATTTTTGAATTTGACCGTTTTCCTTTGTATTTAACGTTATTTTTCATATATAAAATTATTAATATTAAAAGTTAATTCATTTATTTCTTTTCAGAAAACATATTTGATTAAATTGCAATTAATTAACATTCCCAAGTACATAATATTATATTTTGCAAATTGTAATTACTTTTTTGCATTTCCTTCTCTGAGATATTATATTTTAATCGATAGAAAATCAACAATAAGCACACATTGTTAATTCTTGATATGAATCAGGGATGTGTTCGTGGAAATAGGGATTTGCAAATAAGTGACGTAAATATAGAAGGATGGGAAACCGGCTACGAATTAAATTTACATAATCTAACTTACTCATATGTTATTAAATCTTCGCAATTAAAGCTCACAAAAAATGACTCATTATTTGCAAATATAGGTTACTACTTATAGACAGATTGCTAAGTAATTAATGTAAGATTTAATAAAAAATCCACAAGAAAACTATTTTAAAATTTGCACAGTGTGTAATGTTGCTTATGGAAAGAATAACAAACTGTTCAACCTGCTTTTGTTTGCGGAAATGTACAAACAGTCGTTTTTCTTTCAAATTTCCACTCGACTGACATGCAGTCTCTCAAAATGGCGTCTGAAGATTTTTTTTAAACAAAAGAAACGAGCAAAAACCGAGTAAAATGAGTAGAACAGCTCCAGCTGGAGCGCCCTCTGGCGGCATTCAGCTGATAATTAACGTGTCGCAATCGGAATTTTCCGGGCTTCGTTTTCAAGTTTGGCACCGATCCACTTGTCTAGGCCTCGAAATATACTTATATATATGATGCCATAATATCAATCCACATGCCCAGTTTGCTTTATTACTCTTATTTCACGTTTTAATCTGGAGTATTATTAAGAATATGGCGGACCGCATCGTACACGAAATCGATGAGCCGCCATGTTTCTCCTTTTTTCTCTCTCTCTACCCTTTCTTCACAGTTTCCCTTTTATTTTATTATATCCCTATACATATAACACAATGCTCGATTCTACTTTATACAGTATATCACGTGACTGGGAAATTTCGTCATCAGGATGGTGTCGAGTGCCAACAATAATCGTACTATTGTATTATAATTGCAACAAGATATCGAAATGAGAACGTTTGCAAACGATTGTATCGATTATTGTAATGATTTTCAACACTATAAATGAGTAATAAGAAACGCAGCTTTAAGAACACACACACAGTGCCTATGTGTTATTTAATATTTCACACAATATTATGTATTGGATCCATTAATTATTACTTTGAATAACTGCATTTTTACGTTTAAAATACTGTATAATAATGTGTCTGTTATTGCAATTTATATTAACTGATTTATGTAATTAGAAATACAAAACTAAATTCAAAAATTGATAAATGTCAATGTAATAATTTTGTAACAATAAAACCAATCAGAAATTATATTTATTCAGTTGGCCTATTGTATATAGTGTTCATCTAATCTGAAATATGCATCTTTAAAAATTAAGTTCCAGGTATTTATCAATATAAAATTGATAAACCTACTAAATAAGATTGCAACTTTGCCAGAATTTAATTATATCGAATAGTATAATAAGTGATAATATTATCTGATAAATGGCAAACACAGAAATGGTGTAGGTATATATGTACAAAATATATTAATTTGGAAAATTCTGTCTTATTAAAAAAAAACATATTCAATGTAATGATGAAGTCAACTTAAGCCTAATTTCCGTTTTATATGCAGCTTATGGAATATGCTAGGTTAATTTTGTCACAGGAAAATTGACAAAAAATTGTATTTGAATCTTGTAATTAAATTAGTAAATCTAGTTAAAATCTCACCTGTGATAATTACAGTTTAAATATGATAATACAATTCAATGGCAACTTTATAGATGGTGCTGCTGAATTTTTAAGAATTACAGAATTGAAATGAAGATGGAGTGTATACAGTGGTTTGCAACTCAAAATGACACCAATTTCTGATTGGCTGTTGCCTTCTTGCAATGCTTATATCACAGTAACCCTCCCCAAAGAAAGTAGTTCCTTGGTTTTTGACTGGATTTACTTGAAAATAAACATTGAATAATTTTCATAACTCTTACATTTGATTGTATACATATATTGTCGAAAAGCAATAGGCAAAAATAATGAAACGGCGCTTTTGCCCATATGATAAAATTGCATTCAGACCTGGAAAGTAATGTGGGTCTGCTAGGCATGAAATTCAAGAAAAATGCTACATTTCGACCTTATTTGGAACTGTTTACAGCACTGTGGAGGAATTTGTTCGTAAATATACAGGACAGTGTGTCCGTTTTAGGAGGTCGGTGTTGCCAGTTACAAGCAGCAGCAGCAGACATTCTGCAAGATCGTTATTTTGCGCGTCTAAAAATAATCGCGAGCTGCGCGAAAAGATCGATAATTGACGACGATGACGTCACTCGATACGGTCAACTATTTCTCTTTCTCCCCAAAACATGTCCTGAATATCGATATAAATGCCTATAAATTTGCTGCCTACGCATTTGCAAGATTTAAAAAAATCCTACTAGGAAGTAGCATCTTAATGAATGAGTACAAAACAAAGTTCAACCTTCACGTCACATGTTACCTTTTATATTTTATTATCTTACAAGAAAATCCCCACTATCTTGGCAAATATTTGCTCAATTTTATATACAGGTGCGATAAAAAAAATGTATAAAATGGGTGACGGATCTTTATATAAACACACAGAGTGGAAATGCGGAGTTGTGCCGTCAGGTGGCGCCCGAGTTTGACCTTGAAAACGGAGCATAGCAAGAAAATCGATAGCGAGTGACGTCAGAGAGCGATTGTGACCACCCACGACCCAATTCCTTGTGCGCATGCGCACAGTGGATGCTCCTCGGAAAATAAATATACAGCACTTCCGGTTTCCACCCACAACCAATTCGCTTATCGCACTTGTTATATACGAATAAATACATTTGAAAATAATAATACTATATAATAAAGTTCCCAGTAAACTGGAAAAATAATTATTTCTTTACTACAACTTATTTATATGTCTTCTAGTAATTTTCCATTTTTTTTTTCGGGATTTTGAAACACATTAAACACTTCCTTCCTAAATTTTAAAACAATATGTCACTACTGTGAACACTTATAAAATAAGACTTAAAATAATGACATAGAAGAAAATGCAAATAATGTATATGATAAAAATGAGGGAATTTATGTATTATATGAAACTCGATATAAAGAAAATTTCGTTCAAACATTTAATAATTTATAAATTTTACTAGGAATTTAGTTATTTTTTTAAACACAAATTTAACTTGATACTGTATGCTAAATGTATTATATGTTCGTTTACTGTACAGCATGTGTTTTTTAAATTAATTAACAATTTGTTAACCCACATTATCAACAAAAACTCTTATCTATAATTTGTTATTTGCTTAAAAATTATTTACATGCAGGACAAGAATATTATAGCAAAAAATATTGATCACAAATGTTTATATTTTCCTACATTCTTATTTAAAAAATAAAATTTTCGCTATCATTATATATTAAATTCATTCACTGATTTCTCTACTATAGTTTCTTAAATTCCTTATTTTGCAAATGTTTACTTACTAACTGATATGTAACCATTCCATCATTCCACATATAACATTTATTTAAAAGCTTTAAGTATAAAGGCTTAAAGACTGGTCGATATGGTTATAGCATATAAAAATCTTGGAAAGTCTGGTTTATATAATCTGGTTACATGAGAACCAATATTGTTCGTTTACTTGGCTTCATACATTTATCCAAATTTAATTTGATAGTAATATATATGTACTGAGAAAAAAGACATTCAAAAAGTACACATGGGCCTAAGTCAATACTATAGTAAATCCAAAATTCTGCATATTGGCTTCAAAATCGTATCATTATTTCTGCCTTTACACACCCATCGGATACGTTGTTTTTTATGGTTATAAAACAGGAAAATGGTGTTAGTATTTCGCATCTGCAATCTGTATGTGTGTATCATTAAAAAAAAAGTTAGTATCCTACTATACCTAGTATAGCAAACAAAAATAGAGGATGCGGGCAGTTGGAAAACGAAAACACATTCTCCGGATGCTGGTTGCAAATGCAATCTAGGTAAACAATATTCTGCATATAAAAATACCAGTTTTTTTGTTAAAATTTACCATCAGAAAATCGCAGCTTTAGTTATCAATCCACGTAAATTACGAAATTCACAAAATGTGGACGTTTCGCCACGAGACGGGTCATCACCGGACGGTTCGCCACCGGACCTTTCGCCACCGTGCTTTGTCTCGTCGGTGCAAAACACTTGGTGGCAAAAAGTCCCACCGTTCTTCTATCTCCCATTCAAAACTTTAAATACTCAAATTCACACATATAACATGAAAGCAACGTAAAGGAAATATATTTTTCTTGGAACTACAATTTTGATTAGCAACTTGGAATTTGCATTTGGCCACCAGAAGGCGCTCGCACATAGAATTCGTCTATTTTTAGCACATCTTGTAACAATACACTAAAAAAAAGACTATTTAAAAAGATATACAGTATTTACCTGTATACAAATTGCAACTGAGTAAAAGGAGTAAGTGGAGATTAAAAAGGAAGTGCAAATAGCGGTAAAGAGCTATGTGAGATGAGTTTATAATTGGAGCTGTTGTGACGTCACAGCGTTCCTTCTCTACAGGGGAGCAAAGCTGAGTTTTTAAGGGGTCGCTTCAATGAGGGCATGACGTAAAATGGGGTGGAAAAACTGCTCTAATTAATTATCAAATGAGGTTTTCGTTGAGGGACTACTTTTGCGTGTCGTTCATAGCGGATTTATCGAGGTAAACGAACGCTAAATTGCCATCAACAACAACAACTTTGCTGTGACGGTGTGCCATATTCGTGATGGTCTCTCCGCCATTGGTCCATCGATTTCTGCCGACTACTCACGTGACGAAACACGTAAAAACCCTGTTTTTCAGTAGGTACTATTTTTTATTGCCTACACCTACAATCGTGTTTTCCCATCTGAAAATCCACCAATAGCCTTTGACCAAGGTGCCAACTTCCGCAATTTGAATATAGTATTGTATAAATTCAAGTGTTAACCCCTTCATCCTCCATCACTTGCCACACCCCCCTAAAGCTAGCAAGCTAATTACGATTGATCTGTTGCAAATACAAATGGAGAGAGTCGATTAACTGGAGCGCCGTCATGCGTGCAATGCATGCTGGGAATGGCCGCCGTTTGCCCATAACGTCAATTAGTTGAAGCGCCGCGCAAAATTCACTGTTTATATCCGAAACGAGTAAATCACATCGCAGTACCATGTTATTATAATGTTTTCCTTCAAGTGTGTGACGTCACAACCGGATATTTTTCAAGGTCGTGGAAATGTTACGTAAATACGTTTCAACGGCGCTCCAACATTGGGAGTTTGCTTTTGTTTACTATTGTATACAATTTATTTCAGAGTTTGCATGATAAAATTGTAATGCAAATAGACAATAAATGTTGGAATTTGATGGTTTATTTTGAATTACTTGACCAAATTGAAATACGAAATTTTTTTACTGTAGGCCAACATCACAAAATCTGAAAACTTTATGATGCAGCATATATGTAAAATTGTTTACAGAAATCAGTGATCGTTTTTATCATTTTTCTCAAAACACCAAAAGCATATTAACAATATTATTAAACATTTCTCTGAATTATGTAACAATGACCAATTGGGAAGTTGAAGTACCCAGAACAGTTGACATCATTAAACAGGAAGAGGAAACATTATAATTCATCTATGGTTATGATGTGGTGAATACCACACCTACTATGCTCTAAATTTAGAGTCTAAAATGTTACAAAGTAAACTGAAATAACTGAAAAGTAAGGTGCAGCTTAAAAATGGAGTTCAGGCATTTGCATATTTATAAATAAAATAACAAACAATATATTATACAGGATGTTGTTGAAATAATTTCCCCATTATTATTATTAGATTGCAAAATACAGTGAAAACATACTGGCATACAAATTTTGGCAATATACACACATACCTAACACAGCTACCTCATGTTTACAATATACAACAAATGCACTGGTTATTTTCAGCTTATTCGCAGCTTTTTCACAGGAATCTGTGCAAATAAACATGTGTATGTATACACCTTCGTAGAAATGCGACTCAAAACTTGAACTTTGTAGTAGGAATATACTCCAGAAAAGTATCAACTGTCCTCAACCTAATTCAGACATACGGGTGTTGTACTTTAACAATAGATGGAGATGTACCTACATGAACCCATTTCATACATTAAAGAGGTGATACAGCCCACTATACGAGGTTTATACCGGGTGAACCAAAAGTCTGGGCCTTAATTTATATAAATTAAACGGTGGCAATTAGAATAAAAACTATCTCA
>JAQFZQ010001939.1:0-16348 GCA_034696005.1 Glomeris marginata
ACGTTATGGCGCCAGCCAATGCCAACTATGTGCCAAAGCTACCCATGCTTCGGGATACAGAGTGCCGGGTCCTGACCAAAGTATACTGTGTCCTTGGTTATCCGAACGACCGCCAGGTGGCGTATTCATATTGGGGGGAAGCCACAATCCAGGAGGGCAATGGCGCCGAATTTGCTTGATCTCGTGTGCTGAACATCGGTCTCCGTGAAATATTCAATTAATGTAAGTAATTTAACAACTTTTTGCCGATAGTTTTTGCCGTCAATTCTCGTGGGATCAGTGCATTCATTTCAGTATTAAATATTTACATAACTTTCGATAAACTGAAATAGTAGGCCCGTATACTATTTGAATGAAAACAGGAGACATGATGGGGCATGCAAGGGGGCATGTATCGGGTGTTTTTTCTTTTATTAAAACAGAATGTCCTTTTATTTCTAAATCATAAACGTCAGCACAAGGTCAGAATATGTCAGTTTTTTCATGGTTTTGGTTGCGATAATTACAAAAATATATAAGTTAATTGCATGAGAGTGGAAAAGCCATAATACTCCTTTGCTAATTAAGTTGCCAAAAATCCAGTGTATTTTGCTAGTTTAAATTTTATTGTCCAAGCCGGCCTTTTAGACTAAGTATTTTGCCCCGAAGTTGCAATGTGTTTTAAATCTTGATTTGTCATGATAACATTAATACTGCCAGATCGAAGGTCCAAGAATGTTTTACAGTTGAAAATGATGGAAGTGAGATAATTCTGTTTTGCTATGTGTTATCAAGGTGTGCTTAGTGTAGGTAACTTAGAAAGGTCTTGATCTTCAAATTACAGGAATAATGAAATATACACTGCCATATATACGTAATGACAATGATATAACAAACAGGTACACATTTATTTACAGGAAAGTTGACATCATTAATCGTTCAAACAGAAATCTACAATAATGAATACACTGTGCAAAAATGCTCTGAGTATACAAGGATTTTGTGTTCAGATTTCAAATCAGGTGACCGCGTAACGTAAAATCAATTTTTTCTTTTTCCAATCAAACACATGAGAAATACAAGTTAAATTCACCAATTTTTGAAAAGGTCAGCCACATACTTTTCACAGAATTCAGCAGTTAAATGGGCATCATTTTCTAGGAGTCCCTGTTTAACAGGATGCAGATATGTTTTGCTGCAGTTATAATAATTCATTGTAATGGACCGGTCATCATCCCAAAGACTATCTCCGGTCAGATCTGCCCAAGGAATTGGTAATAGACCATCAAGAGTTGTGGCTACTGCTATTTCCAAGAATACATTATGTTTGCGAAAAATGGAAGCAATGTGGTAGAATATATGTGAAACATGATTGGGAACATAATAGATATCAGAGGAGACATAGCTCACCGTTGTCATGTTGAAGTCTTTGATATACCGGTTTCTGATGTATTGCTCAATGGCAAGGTTACGACCTTCGTTTACATTATCCTTAAACGAACTACTTTTCAAATTACCTAATTCAGAAATTTCATCTAAAAAGGAATTCGTTTGAATTTTTCCCATCTCTTCGTCAACCCACCACATCCAGTTTGTCTCATTGGAATACCTGCTTCGATTAGTATAGGTATAACCTTCCAGAAGAACCTGATTCCTGTCAAATGTTTTCAGGTTCCAATAGTTAAATAACACATCATCCCCAACTACAAAGTAACCATCCACTTTGTATCCCATTTCGATAGCTTGAACGGTGCATTCGTACGCAAAGTAACCTGACGATGAGGTGGGATTTATAAATGATATTCTTCTGGATTTAGATTCAGGTCTGTTTATGTTAAACATATGTAAATATGACCAGTCTGTGGAGTTAATGTTCACACAGTAAATCATGTTTGGGAAGTGGTGGGAGAATATTTCATCGAGCAACCGTACGGATTGCAAATACGGGTGATTGAAGACCAGTATCAGCAAGGTGTTGCTGAATGTGTAGGATGGGTCTTTTTCTGGGATTTGTGATGACAAATTTGGACATAATGATAAGATAATATCGAACTCAAGTTGCAAAGATTGGCTTTCATAATCAGACGGCGACAAGTAAGATGTTGTTTGCGGGACCGGAAAGAAAAGCAATTGTTTGTGTGGATTACTCTTCACACATGTACTAGTTGTTTTAGAGGAACCATCATAATTCACAATAACAGGTTCTCTGTACCCAACATCAACAAGGTCTGTTAACCAAGCATCTGTGAGATCTGCATCAGCTTTCTTCCAGAAGCCCTCTTGCGCAATATCATGGCTTAACTTTGATACACACTGAAAGAAAGTCATTGGATATATACAATTCCAAGTGGATAGAAAATTCACTAATTTCCCAGAATCTTCATAAACTGTCTCTTCTTCCAGGAAGTCTTTGAAGTAGTTATGAGAATTTCGCTTCTGGTACGCGTTGGGTGGATGGAAAGTGACAACATCTCCAATGAGCCACAACAGTCTTTGGGCCCAATATCCTCTCCAGATATCTGTCACCCTGAATGCTACTGTTGTGGATAACAGAAGTGCCCATAACCCTCTGTAAGAGTGGAATGTATTCTGGGAATTGTACGGTGCAAATACTCCGACTGGAAGGGTTACCGGTGGTGCATGCGCATCAAAAGTGAGATTCAACTCCATCCCAATCTTCTTTCTTGTTAGTCTGAAAATAGCATCCACATCTGGATCACCATTAACCAGTCCCTGTTGCACTGGAGGTGTCTTGAACTGGCAAGATACATATGTGTTGTTGGAAGACTCCGCGACAAGGTCTAGCGGGTAACCTCTCGGCCATATTGAAGGTTGACCAAAGTGTGCATATGGGTTCATAATTAAGCTGTTACTATTAAAGATAATACCAGTTGTGTAGGATGATTTCTTGAAATGTGTTAGGTTGTCCGTGGGATGGTTATCATCATCGGTGTCGTAGATGAATTTAGCTCCGTGTTCTATTGCGTACAAGTAACCAATATTCTTCCTTGTGTAACTGCCGTATGGCAAGTGTTGCAGTATATTGTATCTGAGCTTTTGCTGGTCTTCAACCCCTATGAAGATGCTGCCAGGATAACTAGAATGGTATAGAGTGAATTGAAAATAATGCCAGTCAGATGCATAGTAATATTATTAGACTCTATTCTTGCATATTACTGTATGGCAGTAGCACTGATATTACTTACTTCCAATTTGCTGGAGTTGTCGTATCACCAATAACCAAAAGCTGCCAACCGTCAATGGCTGCTAATTTATCAATATCTTTTGTTGGGGAAGAAATAGATGTAACAACGATCCATTTCTCCTGAATTTTCTCTGTTGTCTGGTTGTGGGTTGTAAATCTTGCCTGGAATTTGTAGCTGAAACAATAATGCGATCAAAATGTAACTCAGATGCACTTGTGATATACATACGTTACCACATTTTTTAATCTTGGAAATTTTGTTAGCATTTGTATGTGGAAGGAATCCTGCATGCATAAGAATGACCATGTACATTCAACTTTACAAATACATAAATCCTGCTAAATATAATGTTTCAGTTTGCAAAAGAGATAAAGGGTTTCCTGAAGATAACCTATAGACATTTGTACACAGACAAACCTAGCTTATCTGTAACAGAAATGTTACACCCAACAAACGGCACATCTAATATAATGATATCAGTTCACATTTTCACTTCACTTAGATTTGAATAAACTTCATAGCGGCTACATTTTTGGCCACATGGTTTGCTAAAATAGTTAACACATTTGTACGGTATTTGAGAAGAACTACGAGAGGCAACACATGCATTGATTAGTAATAAATAACTTGGTATATGTAGAAATGGTCATTGTATCACCAATTCTCTATTAATTCAGGGACATAGGTTTGACAAAATGCTTCAGTGAAGTTAGCATCGTTCAAAAGAATTCCCAGTTTGACAGGATGAAGATATGCTTTGCTTTTATTATAATATTTCATCGGCCTAGCGTAACGGTCGCCGATGGCACCATCGATGAAATGACCTGGTAAATTGGTCCATGCTGTTGGCAAAATGCCATTCAGGGCAGTGGACACAGCAATTTCCAAGAACACAGTGTTCTTTCGTAGGACTTTAGCCACATGGTAGAATATATTTGACACTTGACCCGGTACGTAATACACATCTCCTAAGGAAAGGCTCACTGTGGTCATATTGAGGTTTTTCTTGTATCGATTTTCGATGTATTGGTTAATTGCGATGGTGCGATCAAGATATTGGTCTTCTACATAATTAGTTCCAGAAATGTCTGCAGTTCCATCATCATTGTGTTGTGCAAGTTTTGCTATGTCATCTAAAAAGGCATTTATTGCTGATTTTCCAATGTTGGGAGAATGCCACCATCCCCAGTTCGTTTCATTTGAATGCCTGTTGCGGGGAACAAACCAATCACCTTGCAGTAGAACTTGCTTGGGGTCCATATGATTTAACTTCCAGAAATTGAGTAGAACATCATCCCCAATTACAAAATAGCCATCTACATCGTATCGCATCTCGATGGCCTTTGCGGCGCATTCGTACCCAAAGTATCCTCCTGTTTTGGTGGCATTTATAAACGAGTATCGATGGGATGCTTGTCCCACTACATTTAATTTGTGCTTTTGCAACACATTCCAATCAGTTGAGTCAATGTTAGCGCAGTAAACTATGTTGGGGAAGTGATCAACGTACAACGCGCGAAGTAAAGGCACTGCGTGCAAGTTAGGATAATTAAAGACAATCACCAAAAGGATGTTGCTGAATACATATGAAGGGATTGTGATTGGAAGTTCATACTCGTATGGAGAACATAATTGTGACAACAGATCAACATTGTTAGATTGAAGGTTTTCCGGCTGCGCTAGGGACGGAACCAAATACGATGTATTTTGGATGACTGGAAAGAAGATAATTTGTGTTGTTTGGTTTGCATCCATACATACTTGTTGTTCAATGGTATCAAAATGAAACGACAAAACACTTGGTGCTTTATAACCAACTGAAATTAGATCAGCTAACCAAGCATCAGTTAAATCCGCATCTTGCTTCTTCCAGAATCCTTCTTTCACCATATCGTGACTTAACATGGATGCACATGCAAAGAATGGCATTAGGGGTTTACAGTTCCAATTAGACAGAAACTTTATAAGATTCCCAGAGTCTTCATAAACTTCTTCTTCATCCACAAAATCCTTGAGGTAGTTGTGAGAGTTCCTTTTCTGGAATGCGTTCGGAGGATGGAAGGCCATAACGTCTCCTATAAGCCACAACAGCCTTTGAGCCCAGTAGCCTCTCCAGATGTCTGTTACCCTGAATGCGACTGTTGTGGGTAACAGAAGTGCCCATAACCCTCTGTACGAGTGGAAGGTATTCTGGGAGTTGTACGGTGCGAAGACCCCAGTTGGGAGTGTTACTGATGGAGCTCTTGCATCAAATGTGAGGTTCAGCTCCATCCCAACCTCCTTTCTTGTTAGCCTGAAAATAGCATCCACATCAGGATCCCCATTCACAAGTCCTTGTTGCACTGGAGGTGTCTTGAACTGGCAAGATACGTAAGTGTTGTTAGGGAATTGCGCGACAAGATCTAGCGGATAACCTCTTGGCCATATTGAAGGTTGACCAAAGTGTGCATATGGATTCAAGACTAGGCTATTAATGCTATTGGGGATAATCCCTGTTGTATAAGAGGATTTCGTGAAGTGGGTTAGATTGTCCGTAGGGTGATTGTCATCATCGGTGTCGTAGATGAACTTTGCGCCATGTTGTATTGCGTAAAGGTAGCCAATATTCTTCCTTGTGTAACTTCCGTATGGCAAGTGTTCCAAGATTCTGTAGCCAAGTTGAGATTGGTCTTGAACTGAAAGGAATATGCAGCCGGGGTACCTGTAAAAAAAAATATCAGATTCATGTCTAGAAATACTTTGTTAGTGTTATAAAGTATGATTTCAATTTGGCAGTATTTTCGAATTTGTTCGTTATAGGATACATGGTTATTGCTTATAAAATAGGTGATGTAGTCCTGTGATAAAGTTAAAACACTATGCCACCACTTTTTATTAATATGGCTGTGTATATTTTGTTTTAGATAACCAATGAATGCTAAACTTGTAATTTTACTAAATTTAAAATTATCCAGCTTGATATTATGCAGCCTACCTACAAAATAGAAAAATTGTATGGGTCTTACTTACTTCCAATTGTCCGGCGTTTTTTCATCACCTACTACCAGTAATTTCCATCCATCTATCGCAGCCAATTTCTCAATATCTCCAGTTGGCAGTGATATAGAAGTCACAACAATCCAATTTTCGAATTTTAAATGCGATTTTGTTGATAATTCTGATTTCATTATATGGTTATTTATCTGGTGCGCAAAAGTCAACACCGTATCGTTGCTAAAAGCAAAATCATAATAGTAAATTTAATATGAAATATGCATATGCTGCAGTATTAAAATAAAATTCCATACTTACTTTTTCCAGGTGTGAAATATGAGGATTAATATAATTGATATGACCACCACAACTGCAAATGCTGATTTTTTCCCACTGTTCCCATGGAGTTCATATGCCATATTTATGTATAAATATCACTAATTGAAATGTGTAGCTCTGGTTTACATATAAGGATGTAAACTTTTAGCTTACCCTGAGCTAAATGCACAACTAGTACGATAGCAACATTGTTGGAGTGAGTAACTAGAAATTGTAAAATAATGTGCGATGCTCTGCTACTTTCCAATGAAACACTTGTGATGCTGGAACAGGTGGAATCTCAATGGAGGTTTTATTATCACATTCATGTTATTCTGGACTGATATTTCTTTGCAAGTAGTAGTAAAATATTTTTATGCGAAGTGACTAAAATACACTGCGTTGCATTTTAATTGAACAGTTTGAAAAGTACATTAATGTTTAAATACTGTAGATCCTCTTTTCCACAATGAATGTGGTTTATTTTAAAATTAATTTATTTAGCTTAAGATATAGCCAGATATGTACATTGTATAGAGTAAATGTTTGTAGCTTACTATATAGAATAATGATTGACCAAACATCTGTTAAATCAACTTCCTTAATTTCCACAGACCACCATCTGCCATATCCTATAACACATCATGGACACACCATCGAGGAAGGTCTTTTGCAATTCAGTTATTCCAATTCAACAGAAGTCCTACTTAAGGCACCACCCAGGAACTACACTGCACTTCATTTTCCAGCCACAAAATATTTTAAGTAAGTGTCTTCCACATATTTTATTATTTTTTAGTGCTTAGATTATTTTATTGTCTTGGTTTAACTATTTATTAACAAATGTTGTACCAATTGGTCTTCTGGCGAATATTGCATTTCATACTGAGCATTTTCTCCATATGGTCTTAATAGTACATAAATTAAAATTAGTAGTAAACATGTGAACGTATTTTTACTTACATGATTTTCTTTCCAAACTCAATATTATACATGGTCAGGATAATACAAATGCATACAGCTGATATCCACATAATAATTGCTGAATGCTTTTGACATTGTTTGCTTGAATCCATCATGTACATTTGCGTGAATTATGTGGAAACTCCAGTTATATAAGTAGTTTGCATTCAGTAAATTAATATTGCCATTATTAGCCAAATGGAATCATTTCGGTTTATGTCAAGTTTAAAATTTCAATAATATGAACCGCAAAGTTTGTTGTCTAATTTTCTAACAATGACATGTGAATACCTAGTATAGTGTTACTCGCATTTTTACCGTTGCACATTCAATTAAAATTTATTTAAAAAATATAACAGTGTTATAAAATAACATTTTGCTGATTGAAATGAAATGAATTTATTTGAAGTGTTGCAGCATTGTAAGTGTACAAGTATTACCAGTTCTTTATAAGCTCAGTCACATACTTTTCACAGAAGTCAATTCTGAAGGTTTCATTAGTTGAAAGAAGTCCTAGTTTGACAGGATGCAGATAGGTTTTGTTGACATTGTAATAATTCATTGGTCCAGTGTAACGATCACCACCCCAAAGGCTATCTCCAGGCATGTTACCCCATGCAGTTGGCAATAACCCATCAAGAATAGTTGGAACAGCAATTTCCAAGAAAACAGTATGTTGACGTAGCATGGAAGCTACATAGTAAAATATATCAGCAACATTATTTGGAATATAATAGATGTCAGACAACGCAAGTGCCACAGTTGTCATGTTGAAACGCTTCACGAAACGGTTTTCAATGTATTTTTTAATGGCACTGTTACGATCTGTATTTGCACTGTCGTTGCTGAAAGTATTTACAAATAGGGCAATGTCAGCAATCTCATGTAGAAAGTTATTAGTGGGAATTCTCCCAATGGTTTCACTATTCCACCACGTCCAGTTTGTCTCATTTGAAAATCTACTGCGATTGCGATAAGTGTCCCCTTCCAAATATACTTGATCAGTATCCATTGATTTCATTAACCAAAAATTGAATAGGATATCATCATCAACCACAAAATAACCATCTACTTCATATCCCATCTCTATCGCTTGTACGGCACACTCGTACGCAACGTAACCAGCGGATAATGTAGAATTTATGAATGACAGTTTCCTAGAATCACTTTCTGGTAGGTTTATGTTATAATTGTGTAAAGTTGACCAGTCTGTGGAATTTACGTGTGCACAATACAGTATGTTCGGGAAATGGTCAGAAAATATATCGTCCATCAATGGTATCTCTTTCAAAACTGGATAAAGTAATACTAAAACCAGCAGGATGTTGCTGAATGTATATGATGGACCAACTTTAGGAAGCTCGGAAGCCATAGATGGACACAGTTCAGATAATGATTCAAACTTTTGGGACATCTGATGAATATTATAAGAGGATGGCATCAAATAGGATGTGTTTTGTATGACTGGAAAGAAAAGTACAGGATTTGATTTGTTTACATTTGTGCACAGTTGTGTTTTTGTAAGGGACATGTAATTCACAACAACGGGTTCCTCGTATCCAACATCAAGAAGGTCTTGCAACCAAGCATCTGTCAGATCTGCATCAGCCTTCTTCCAGAAGCCCTCTTCTGCCATATCATGGCTTAACTTTGAAACACACTGAAAGAAAGTCATCGAAGATTTACAATTCCATGTAGATAGATAATTCACAAATATCCCAGAATCTTCGTAAACTGCCTCTTCTTCCAGGAAGTCTTTGAGGTAGTTATGAGAATTTCGCTTCTGGTATGCGTTGGGTGGATGGAAAGCGACAACATCTCCAATGAGCCACAGTAGCCTTTGGGCCCAATATCCTCTCCAGATATCTGTTACTCTGAATGCTACTGTTGTGGGCAACAGAAGTGCCCATAACCCTCTGTAAGAGTGGAATGTATTCTGGGAATTGTATGGTGCAAATACTCCGGCTGGAAGAGTTACAGGTGGTGCATGCACATCAAAAGTGAGGTTCAACTCGACCCCAACCTTCTTTCTTGTTAGCCTGAATATGGCATCCACATCTGGATCACCATTGACCAGTCCTTGTTGCACTGGAGGTGTCTTGAACTGGCACGAAATATAATTGTGATTCTGCGACTAGGTTAAGCGGATAACCTCTCGGCCATATTGAAGGTTGGCCAAAGTGTGCATATGGGTTCATAACTAAGTTGTTACTATTAAAGGTAATACCAGTTGTGTAGGATGAATTCTTGAAATGTGTTAGATTGTCCGTAGGATGGTTATCATCATCGGTGTCGTAGATGTATTTAGCTCCGTGTTCTATTGCATACATGTAACCAATATTCTTCCTAGTGTAACTTCCAAATGGTATGTTTTTCACTATTCTGTATCCAAGGTTTTGCTGATCTTCAACTCCTATGAAGATGCTGCCAGGATATCTGGATTCAATGTGATCATTTTGAAATTAATTAACGGTATATTAGAAAAACCCCATTAAGTGGTTTCAGTTTGAGTTGCTTATCAGGTGCACAATTCCAACGTAATGCCGGATTCTATATATTAAGTAGTACTGTACTATAATAACATTACTTACTGCCAATTTGCTGGGGTTTTTGTATCACCAACAACAAGCAGCTGCCAACCATCAATGGCTGCTAATTTCAAAATATCCTCTGTTGGCGAAGAAATCGAGGTTACAACAATCCAATTTTCACGTATCTTCCATGATGTTAGGTTTTTGGTATTGAATCTTGTCTCGAATTTGTAACTGAAACAAAGAAACGCTTAAAACCTGATCAACTCCATCTCATTAATCAGGTTCTTCATTATTTAACTTACAAGGTTTTGTTGTCAGAATCATAAAAACCAAATGTCAGGAACAAAATGGTAAATGTCAACAGAATGATCATAATAGATTGTTGTCCGCTTTTGCGGCAAATTCCAATTCCGCTCTTCATTGTTCTGTTCTCATGTAATGTTCGTGTTGTACGTGCATGAATGATCTAACTAACTGGGATAATATCTAATCAGATTTATTATTGCTGAATATTGAAGGTGTATTATCTCTCTATGTACGCTGGCCGTTCATAGGGCAATATCGAGATAATTCTGCTGAATATCTTAGAATTATTTAAAACTGCGTAGGAGTATGTATGAAGATAAAACGACATTTGTTATTCGTGGCACTTTTATTAGAAATTTTACATTATACTATAACACTGGAATTTTTTCCTGCATTCTGTTAGGACTAACAGTGAAAGTTTTTGAGTACATCGAATATTTGATAAATGAAGCGAAATATGTATGTAATTGTTGCAAACATATAAGTCAGTGATATGATAATTTATTTACATTGTGTAGAAATGTTACACCCATTGTAACATATGACGGGGCTGTTATCATTTTAGATCTTTGCTCATGGTTTGAGCAATTTTCTGTTGTGTTACATAATATCCCCATTAATGCTAAATGATGTAATGTATACTCTCTTTTGATTTGTTAAAGTCCACATTATTGATCTGGATTAAAATTAACCCTTGAGTGATTAAATAGTACCAAGAGTGATAGTACCTATTTCATAGCCAATTACCCTCGTTAGAATAAATATCACCAGTTCTTAATAAGTTCAGACACGTATTTTTCACAAAATTGAAGGGTAAAGTTTTCGCTCTTTGGAAGAAGACCTAGTTTGACAGGATGCAGATAGGTTTTGTTGACATTATAATATTTCATTGGCCCTTCGTTTCGATCTCCGCCCCAAAGACTATCTCCTGGCATGTTCATCCATTGTATTGGCAGTAAACCATCTAGAGCTGTTGGTACGGCTATTTCCAAGAAAACTGTATGTTTACTTAGCATGGAAGCAGCATGGTAGAATATACTGGCAGCATTATTTGGAATATAATAGATATCAGACAAGCAAAATGAAACAGTTGTCATGTTAAAACCCTTCACGAAACGATTTTGGAAATATTGTTTAATGGCTATGTTACGATCTTCATTTACACTATCATTATGTAATGTACTATTTAAAAGGGCAATTTTAGCAATCTCATCTAGAAAGGCATTAGTGGGAATTCTCCCAATGGTTTCACTATTCCACCATATCCAGTTTGTCTCGTTTGAAAATCTACTCCGATTGCGATAACTGTCCCCTTCCAAGTATACCTGATCAGTATCCATTGATTTCATTAACCAAAAGTTGAATAAGATATCATCATCAACCACGAAATAGCCATCTACTTCGTATCCCATCTGTATCGCTTGCACGGCACACTCATACGCAAAGTAACCAGCGGTTAACGTGGAATTTATGAATGACAGTCTCCTCGAATCACTCTCTGGTAGGTTTATGTTGTAATTGTGTAAAGATGACCAGTCAGTGGAATTAACATTTGCACAATACAATATGTTTGGGAAATGGTTAGAAAATACCTCGTCCAGTAATGGTACCACTTCCAAATACGGATAGTGGAATACCAGAACTAACAGTATATTGCTGAATGTAAATGATGGGCTAACATTTGGGAGTTTGGATGCTATAGATGGACACAGTGCAGAAATTCGTTCAAACCTTTGGGGTGCTTCATGGCTATCAGAAGAAAATGGTACCAAATAGGAAGTGTTTTGTACGACTGGGAAGAAAAGCACTGGATTTGAATGTTTTCTATTTGTACATAGTTTGGGTTTCCTGTATGACTTATAATTTACAACAATAGGCTGTTTATAGCCAACAGCGAGAAGATCTGCTAACCAGGCATCTGTCAAATCAGCATCTTCCCTCTTCCAGAAACCCTCGATTGCCATATCATTACTTAACCTGGAAACACACTGAAAGAAAGTTAATGGTGGTTCGCAATTCCATGTAGATAAATAAGTAATAAAACGTCCAGAATCTTCATAAACTTCTTCTTCATCTACAAAATCCTTAAGGTAGTTGTGGGAGTTTCTTTTCTGGTACGCATTTGGGGGATGGAACGCGATAACATCTCCTATAAGCCACAACATCCTTTGGGCCCAATATCCTCTCCAGATATCTGTCACCCTGAATGCTACTGTTGTGGGTAACAGAAGTGCCCATAACCCTCTGTACGAGTGGAAGGTGTTCTGGGAATTGTACGGTGCGAAGATCCCGGTTGGAAGCACTACGGGTGGTGCATGTGCATCAAATGTGAGATTCAACTCCACCCCAACCTTCTTTCTTGTTAGTCTGAATATGGCATCCACATCTGGATCACCATTCACAAGTCCTTGTTGCACTGGAGGTGTCTTGAACTGGCAAGAAACATATGTGTTGTTGGAAGACTCCGCGACAAGGTCTAGCGGGTAACCTCTCGGCCATATTGAAGGTTGACCAAAGTGTGCATATGGGTTCATGACTAGGCTGTTGTTGCTGTTATAAATAATGCCTGTTGTGTAGGATGATTTCTTGAAATGTGTTAGGTTGTCCGTAGGGTGATTGTCATCATCGGTGTCGTAGATGAATTTAGCTCCGTGTTGGATGGCGTACAAATATCCTATGTTCTTCCTTGTGTAACTGCCCAGTGGCAAGTGTTTTACGATGCTGTAGCCTAATTTACCCTGCTCTTCAACCCCAATGTATATGCAACCTGGGAAACTGCAAAATATGTTATAAAATTCTGTCATTTTACTGTAGGCCTATATACTTATTAATTAATCTAATTAATCATACTGTGTAAGCTTATCTGTTACCTCCAATTTGCAGGTGTTTTTGAATCTCCAATCACTAGTAACTTCCAACCATCTATCGAAGCTAATTTCTCAATGTCTAATGTTGGCAGCGAAACAGTTGTCACAACTATCCAATTTTCAGATTGTGGTTTTGGTTGTAGTTTATATTGTTTGTGGAATTGAAAGTTGAAAACTCTCATTTCTTTCTTACTGAAACAATATATGGGTTTCTTATTTTTTTATAGTCTGATACTATTAAGTTATTAAAGTAATTTTGCACTTACGTGTCCATAGTGTACATTATAGTTAAAGCAATTGCTATCATCATCAGTGCTGCAAAAACTGGTTTACTGCCACATCCTCTGCGCACATTTTTAGATTCCATAGTGATGTGCATACTTGATAACTTGATTTCGCTCTGCTCCTATAAGGCGCACTGTCTTTCTTTATGAGGTGTTAATTCCCCCATGGGATAGTCGTACCACTGCAGTTGTGCTGCATGAAATCCATGCGACAAGCTATATATTGACAATGAAAGTGAGGGTGTTTATTGCAGTAGTGTTGTATTGTGGCAGTTTATATGCTATTCAGTTTTTTCATATCACATCCCACCTGTTTCCTACTCCAAGTGTTGGTTGTCTATGTGTTAACAGTAAATATTGCAACGTTTCTGGCCCACAGATTCCGAGTTTAAACCAAGTATGATCACAAAAAAATATAATATTGATTTTATTATTCGCCAACATACAGTATTACCATGCAAGAGTGGTATTATGTATATTCCCTTTTCTTATTCTGATTAATTCTTTATGTTGCCATGCAGAAAAAGGTTCATGGGAAGGGTAAAAATCAAAATCTGGTTTGTGAGGGTGTCTTATTCAAACCAGTTCCTTATCAAAAGGTGTTAGAGGTGAAAATTTGATGGCCATTTGAAGCATTATTGGCACAGATATGAATTATTTAGTTTCATATCTGTGGAGTGTACTTATGTAGTAGTATATTGTGAGATACGTACATTGGAGCGCCATTGATAAGCTCTGCCATTGGCTAAAACTGCAGAAGTGCTTGTCCTTATTGGCTGAAAATTCAAATTTTACCAAAATAAAACACTGTGACACCAGCTCGGTTACACCGTCCTTCATGACGCCCTTTTTAACTACTCGTAACTTTCTGTAACAGTTTTTAAAAAAGTTTTGTTTGCGCCAATCGTTTTATTTACATCAATTCTATAGAATTACACACTTGCCAAGGTATGTTACAAAACCTTGTGAGTTCAGCTTTAATTCAGATTGTGTTTATGTTGTTAGTCCAAAAATGTTTTTTGCAATGCTTTGACATATAGTAGCTTAGTATACAATTTTCCCAATTTCTCTGAAGTTCCACAATAGGTCGCGAGTCTGTTGCAGCCTGTAGATATTGCATTTTCAAAGGAACCATTTCAAAAGAACATTTGTCTGCTATAAAACTCAGCGCATCATTATTGCCGTATGTCCAGATGATATTAATTGCATGTCATGTGCATATGGGTTCATGGCTAAGTTGGCCGACAGGAACCATAATAGCAGACTTCGCATGGAATTACCCGATAGCAAACACTGTTGTTAAAGGAAAATACAGCATTTTACATACGCCCACCTTCGTGAAAGATGTACAGCTGCAGCTAGGGACGTCACTGATGGGCTAGAATATGTTTGCCCCCAATATTTATTTTGGATGACTAAGTGGGGGACGTTATGTTGTGACAAGTTAGTTGACGAGCTGGATGTTTATTTAATTCTGTTATTCACCTGGGTTCCAACGAGTGTAGTTTACAGCAACTACTTATAAATAAAAAACTATTTTTTAGAAGTGATATTTAAATTTGACACTGTTAATTACTCCTTTTCAATGTATGTATGTTTATATCATTTTATATAATAAGCGTCACGTTCATTTATTGACTTAAAGCATTTAACAATGATAATGCTTCGGTAAATACAATTTTATTTTATATTAAAAAAATATTATACATCTTTAGAGAATATAAACCCGTAGGGTTGATAAATATTAATTTGCATGTAGCTGCAGTTAGTATTTTGATAATTAAAATGAAGATCTGATTGTATCACCAATTATTGATAAATTCTGGGAGGTAGATTTCACAAAATTCTTTAGTGAAGTTGACATCTTTTAAGAGAACTCCCAATTTAACTGGATGCAGATGGGTATAATTCTTTTGGAAATTCTGTAATGGCCCCGACATCCGATTATTACCCCAAAGACTATCACCAGCCATGTTAGTCCAGTTACTGGGCAGTAAGCCATCAAGAGATGTTGGCACTGCTATTTCCAAGAACACCTTATGTTTTTTGAGTAATGATGCAACATAGTAGAAAATATTAGCAACATGTTTTGGAATATAATAGAAATCAGATAACGAATAGCTGATAGTGGTCATGTTGAAGTTCTTTACGTAACGGTTTTTGACAAATTGCTGAATGGCTATAATAAGGTCATCATTGGAATCATCTGAAGACGAGCTACTATTTAATTGGTTGATTTCAGCAATCTCATCTAGAGCAGCATTTATAGCAGGTTTCCCAATGTCTGCACCCCACCACACCCAGTTTGTCGCATTGGAATTTCTGTCCCTAGTAGCATAACCGTATCCTTGAATGTGAACTTGATGTGCATCAAATGATTTCATGTTCCAAAAGTTGAATAAGATATCATCATCAATTGCGAAGTAACCATCTACTTCATACCCCATTTGGATAGCTTGCACAGCGCACTCATACGCAACGTAACCAGCGGATAACGTAGAATTTATAAAAGACAGTCTCCTAGTATCACTTTGTGGTCGGTTTATGTTAAAATTGAGTGAAGATGACCAGTCTGTAGAATTTATGTTTGCACAATACAGTATGTTTGGGAAATGGCTTGAAAATAGCTCCTCCACCAATGGTACCACATGCAAATACGGATAGTGAAATACTACGACTAACAGTACATTGCTGAATGTATAAGAAGGACCTGCTTTAGGCAGTTTAGAAACCATGTGAGGGCACAATGAAGATATCACATCAAACCTTTGGGGTACATCATTACTATCAGAAGGGGATGGTACAGAATAGGATGTATTTTGTGTAACCGGAAAGAAAAGTACTGGATTTGTGTGGTTACTATCTACACATAGCTTGAATTTCCTGTATGATTTGTAGTTTACAACAACAGGCTGTTG